>CM055906.1:12688387-12908387 GCA_029582155.1 Panopea generosa
TGATCAGAGTCCATGGGCTGAGCTGTGTAGCCAAATGGGACCAAAACAACCCCTATGCCATTTGGGTACATATTTTTTTCTTTCCCACCCGCCCCAAACCTATACCATGTTGTTCGAATGTTGATGTAAGCATTTTGGCCCAGGGATATGTCGATCAGAGTCCCATGGGCTGAGCTGTGTAGCCAAATGGGACCAAAACAACCCCTATGCCATTTGGGTACATATTTTTTTCTTTCCCACCCGCCCCAAACCTATACCATGTTGTTCGGAATGTTGATGTAAGCATTTTGGCCCAGGGATATGTCGATCAGAGTCCCATGGGCTGAGCTGTGTAGCCAAATGGGACCAAAACAACCCCTAGGCCATTTGGGTACATATTTTTTCTTTCCCACCCGCCCCAAACCTATACCATGTTGTTCGGAATGTTGATGTAAGCATTTGGCCCAGGGAATATGTCGATCAGAGTCCCATGGGCTGAGCTGTGTAGCCAATGGGACCAAAACAACCCCTATGCCATTTGGGTACATATTTTTTTCTTTCCCCACACGCCCCAAACCTATACCATGTTGTTCGGAATGTTGATGTAAGCATTTTGGCCCAGGGATATGTCGATCAGAGTCCCATGGGCTGAGCTGTGTAGCCAAATGGGACCAAAACAACCCCTATGCCATTTGGGTACATATTTTTTTCTTTCCCACCCGCCCCAAACCTATACCATGTTGTTCGGAATGTTGATGTAAGCATTTTGGCCCAGGGATATGTCGATCAGAGTCCCATGGGCTGAGCTGTGTAGCCAAATGGGACCAAAACAACCCCTATGCCATTTGGGTACATATTTTTTTCTTTCCCACCCGCCCCCAAACCTATACCATGTTGTTCGGAATGTTGATGTAAGCATTTGGCCCAGGGATATGTCGATCAGAGTCCCATGGGCTGAGCTGTGTAGCCAAATGGGACCAAAACAACCCCTATGCCATTTGGGTACATATTTTTTTCTTTCCCACCCGCCCCAAACCTATACCATGTTGTTCGGAATGTTGATGTAAGCATTTTGGCCCAGGATATGTCGATCAGAGTCCCATGGGCTGAGCTGTGTACCCAAATGGGACCAAAACAACCCCTATGCCATTTGGGTACATATTTTTTTCTTTCCCACCCGCCCCAAACCTATACCATGTTGTTCGGAATGTTGGATTACTTACACAGGACTTGATTGTCTGATTTAATTGTTCTGTACCAACCATTAGTAGGAAGATTGTAACATGGGCAAAATTCCTGTATTTTGTATTGGGAAGAATACCAATATGGCTCCCCAGAAATGTTATTGATGAGATGATGCCTGACTGCTTTCAAGGAGCTTTATCCTAAAACAAGGGTTATTATTGACTGTTCAGAAATTAAAACACAACAACCATCATCACTCGTTCTCAACTCACAAAATATATTCCAATAACAACAGTGCATGTACATTTAAATGTCTATTAGGCATTGCACCCACAGGGCGCTGTCACTTTCATTTCCTCGCTTTTACACATGTTGCATGTCTGACATTGAAATTACAAAATATCTGGAATCCTTGACCTATTAGAACCAGGTGATAATGTAATGGCAGACAAGGGTTTCACATTACGTAAGCTGCTAGATGAGAAGAATGTTAGTCTTATATTCCATCATTTTTGCGTTCAAAATTTAAATTTACAAAGACAGAAATTAAAGAAATGGAACAAATTGCCATATTGCGAATACACATTGAACGTGTTAACGGAAGAATTAAAGAATTTCATCTGTTTGACGTTCCTCTGCCGCTGTCTTTCGACAGGTTCAGCATAATCAGCTGTGGGCAGTTGCTTGCATGCTGTCAAACTTTCGTGGTCAAATCGTTCAGACATGAAATCCAGAATCTAAATGAAATTATTAAAGAAGAATCCGTCCATTTTGTCTTTGACATTGTCCCATATGTCTTGGTTGTAATAGATTGTTTCCAAATGGAAATCATTCTCACACCAAACAAAGAAGTCGCACCACTAAAGACCCACAACTGCTAACTGTGTCAATACTTGATAGTAGTAGTCATGGTTCCTTTTCAATTTAAGAGCCCCATCAAGACCTTTTGCAAGATGCCTCTAAAACGCTCGTTACCTGTGGGCATTTAATTTCCAGAAGCCCAAATGGTGGATTTCTTGTTGGGTCATATACCTTTCTGTCTGGACTGGCAGCTATCCATGGGGCCCAGAAGTTCACAACAACACGACATGGATAAAGGTTTACCTTGTCATCCATAACCCTTGCATATTTCTTTGCAGCAATGGGTTCAGATGAGATGCCTCTTCTCATAGCAGCTGTTGTTACATGTCTAGTTGATTGCAACTGAATAGCAAGGGTTTCATCACCTTTTCGTCTCTTGTAAATTCGCCCTGCCTGTGAAGCAAGTTATACGATGCTTTCTAACTTTGTACCATAAAAGACTTTGGCTTTGCAGTCTTGTATTTTCCTCAAACCGTTTTATCTCTCATCCATTTAATTGAAGGCCTTCCATTTTAAGTTATTGTTGTAATGACAAAATTGCATTAAATTGTTTGTCATATAATTTTGTATTTGCATATCTGGAAAACAAACGCCATCAACAATGTTTCATGATGTAATCTTCATCTAGTTTTCTGATGGTAGCTAAGAACAGATCCGAATGGAACAAGTCCAAATTTTGACTGCATCGTGTTTATATTGCTGCTTGGTTCTAGAGCTGGCAACACTCAAAAATCAGGAACAACCACAGAAAGCTTTCTACAGTGGTCACTCCAATTTATTGGATCGCCTCTTACAGGATTGTACAAAGTAGATTTTGTGGTCCTAAGAGGCTGTCCTGGATTTTTCTCGTCAACTTTCGAGTAACCACACACCTCCAGGTCTTGCACAGCTTTGCCATATATTTTCTTTCCCCTTGGTGCGTGCCATGTTTGTGGTAAAGATATTTTGGCAATGTCTTCGGGCAAAGCTTTCAGATCTAGTACTTTGAAATTTTCTAGCTGGCATAAAAGTCCTGTAACATGGCCACAGCATGCATTCAACTCAATTGCACAATGCACATCTCTAACCACAACTTCTTCATTCACAACTGTAAACCGTGCCTGTAATAAATAGAAACATATGCAATTATGCTTTTGTTATTTAATTATATATATATATATATATATTTGTGTGAGCATGCGGACATGCGAAAGTGTGAAGGTTTGTGACTATTCTTTAACAACAAAGTTCTAAAATGTTGAAATAAAATAAAATAAATATACTTATAATTACCTCGACTTGGTATGGGTTTTCTGTTTTTTTCTGCGATTTATGGCACTTTCCAGTCACTCTACATCCATCTGAAGTTGGGTGAACTGAAATGGGGTGCTTATATTTAGAAAAGTATGGTAGCAAAGTGCAAATTCTGATTCTCATATAGATTCTGACCATGAAATTCAGGGATCTGGTAAGACTAGCATAAAACAAATATTTGGTTCTTGCTGTGTTCACCTTAGATTCACATATAGATTACAGCTAAATTTATTAATGAAAACCAAACAATTTATGGTCATTATCCTAAATCATTTACATTGGAGCAAGATTAATTGCAGGGTGCAAGATAAGAAATAGGCTGTAAACTAATTAGCCAGATTTATTGGTGTTAGGATGGGAGATACATGGATTTTCTGTATAACCGTACATGTTTTTATGTATACAGGTGCTTGGATAATGAAAGTAATTAAAACACTTACCTTTCAATTCATGTATGTATCCTTCACTGTAAAACTTGTATCCTTTGTTAATTGACTTGTTTCCAGAAGAAAATTTATTTGTTTTGATGAATTTTCCACAAATGAAAATGTAAACATAGGTATAAGACTTAAATCTCTATTACTGTAAGAGTCCATGCTGCATAGTAGAACACTTAGCGTTTGTTTACATCTGAACCATTTCAGTCTCATTCTTATATTTCAAGAGATAATATTAAGAAGGGTCTATGCATTCAGACTATTTCTTAGATAAACAAATTTTACAACAGGTAAACTTATAGGATGGATCAAATTGAAATCAAAATCACATCATTTGACTTATTTAATACGTCACAAAATATGTTGCAATTTTAAGCGGGAAATCTATTTTAGTCTAACCTAATTATTAAATATGGTACCATCAGCGAAATTGTCAGCACTTTCAGCTTTGACCGCCAACTACATTCTTCTGCAATATTTCTTTTTTTTAATGTCATATCAACAATGCAAGTATAGTCCCGTTATTATTGGGAATAAAGTTGTAAAATGTAAAACAAGGCTTACGGTTTCTAGAACATTATTTTAGGTCTTAGATATATAGAGTCAGATGTGAGAAATAACACACCATATTATGCAATAATTACAATATACCTCTCATTTACGTAATTGTGAATGACTTTTGAAGTAATGAATGAAATCAGATATCGACATATGGGGGAGGAAAATGGAATGTATTTTCACCAGCATAATAAACTGAAGTATTGACAACAGATTGTCATTTTTAAACTGCATTGACAGTTCTGTGTTTCTACGCACTTGGATTTTAATGGGGTCTTAAGCAATTGTCAACATATTATACAGGTCATATTTTGTTTATCTAATACGTTAGTACTGTGTTGTACTGGTATGTGATCTTCAGACAGTGCCTTAAACTGAACAGGGGCAGGTTTTTAAAAATCTTAATTTGATCCAATGACTTTGTTTTTGAGTTACTGAATCAAGCGGTGAATGTAAAAAAAGGCCTAACTGCATATAAATAAAGAAGCAGTTAGACCTTTTTTGCTGTCACTCCTTGGAATGGTAGTATAATTTGACTTGCTTCAGTTGTTGCTGTTCATTCTGTGGTCCCCTGGAATAGACCTCATTCATTTATAAATAAAAATAAAATATGGCTGGTCTAATTTCCCAGACCCTGATATCTTCCACAACTCAGGTCTGTTAAACCCCAGTGATAAAAACAGGGAGTTCTGTGCCAGTCACACAATTCATAGCACTCTATATATTATGCTTCTCAAACAGAGATGTCATTCAACTTCCACTAAAGCTACTGACCAATCAGCATGCTCTTGTCTTATTGCTATGTGACACATCCAAGCAGGGAGAGCCCAGGGTCCTTTCTACAGTTTAGAATATTACTGAAAATGATGCTTAGAGGTGAGAGGTGCATTACATAATCATTACCACTCAGGAACAAACCGAGTCTTCTATTTTATTCATTGCATTTCTGTATTTCCAAAGAATCCTTTAATCAGAAATAATTGCAATAAATAGAAAAGGAAGTATTGGGAATCGGAGGTGAAATTTGAATTGATTAATGAGCCATTTCAGACAAGTGATTAACAATTAAAATCGCAATTAATTTATATTGACCCAAATTGGTCCTTAAAACATTAAATTTTTTTCCCCTTGAAAACTGTTCTTCATCTCTGCCAGTTATGTTGGTAAGTTGGCCAAGGTAAGTTAATAAAATTTTGATTAGCTGCCAGACTTAGTTTTCATCCGATCAGTGTTCAATTTAGTTTCAAGGTAGAACAGCAACTCTTATGCAATAATTAGTATCATTCGTTGACCAATAAAAATCTATCATCAGTTATCACTTCTGCTGCTTTTTGTAACAATTTTGCGATTAGTAGAATAATCGAAACAACACTACATAGTAGAATCTACTTGTTACATTTGATAACTGATTTTTAACTTTAGACTGTCCACCAAGTTTTTGAATAAAATAAAGATAAAAGAATACGTCACCTTAGCATAAAAACCAATCTCATCTTTACACAGTAGATCTGACGGCCACATAGAGGATCAACTCAGATTGATAATTCCGCCAACAAATCAGAATATTGCTTTCAAGATTTTGAAAGTGAAAATAGAAGTCTATATATGTACATTGTTTTTATGATGAAAACATCATGATAAACGTAAATGATTTTCAAAATTTTTAGAAAATTGGGACAAAACCAGTACTTTTTTTATTTGTACAACATAGGAAGAACACGATGGCTGAATCCACACCCAAGAAACAGCTCTATGTAATTGATAAGTGCATTACATGCAATTTCTCTTTCTCAAATGAAGAGTGTATCTATCAACGTCATTTTGTAAATTTCAACAAACTACGAATGTAACGATTAATCTGATTGGCTGAATTGTTACGAATGTTAATTACATGAAAGGTCAATTTGAGGTGACCTCCTATGTATTGTTGTCAGATCGTTAGAAGCTAAAGTTTATCTGATTTTAATAAAGACCCCGGCGTGGTCTAGTGGTAGAGCGTCTGCCTCGCATGCGGAAGGTTGTGGGTTCAATTCCCGGCCAGGTCATAACATAGACTTTAAAAATGGTACTAAAGCTTCCACACTTAACGCTCAGCATTTAGAGGAGAGTTATAGGTCTGGTCGGCCCGGTGTCAGTATAATGTGACTGGGTGGGGTATCATACCATGTGTCTGCAGCATGATACTCCAGTGTGACAGCGCTTAGAATACTGTTTCAAGTAGGCACTGTCGCAATATGACTGAAAAATTGTTGAAAGCGATGCTAAACACCATACAACAACTGATTTTAATAAGATGTATATGAACAAACATTAAGGTTGTAGTAATTTATTTTGCTATAATGATATTGATTTTTTCTTTTCTTTTAAATACTGATAATTCCAATCTTACTTTCATATAAAGCATATTCATTGGACAATGCCAGTTCTTTATAGACTTTTATTTTTCAATAAAACCTATGGAGCATGACTACTTTTTGATATTTTTTTCCATTCACATAATTTTACTTGAGTGGTCTCAAACTAATTAATATATATATTATTTTTATAAAATATATTATCATCAGGATTGGAATAATAAGGATTAAATTCAGTTTTCTCTGTTTTTTATGCATGTGTAAAGAAATGTTGAATCATGCACACATCTGACAGAAGTCCTTTGGACTTTATTTGATTTTTTTCTCTTAGGTTTAGGTCTTAAAAATATGGGTGCACACCTGACTATACATGAGTGCGCACTATCTGTGAGAAAAAAAGGTAAGTGAGTGCAACTTACGTCCTTGCCGATCCTGTTTGGAAATTTGGACGCTGTTTTTATAGGCTTGCTCTCTGCCTTCTTGGATTTTGTGTCTTTCATGCTTTGACGACTCTCCTGCAGATAGTAATAAAGAATCAATTATTGTAAATATATCAATTATTTCTATTAATTAAAAATTATTATGATCCTTCTTACAAATACAGTCAAATCTGTTTTAAGCAGTCAGTCACTGGAATGAACAGAAGTGGTCAGACAGAAGACAGGTTGTTGCTTAATACAGGTGAATATGCACTGAAATTATGAACATGGGATATAGCAAATGTGGCTTCTAAATAAAAGTGGCTGCTTAACAGAGGTGACTACTAACACAGGTTTGACTGTAATATTGCAAACCTATTAATAAACAAGGTAACAGCACCACTTTTACTACAGCTGCCTGGTCGAATAGTCGGGGTTTATATGTATAGGACAAATAGGACATAAAGTATTGACAAATTGTCCACACTCGGGAGATATCACCGCCGATGTATTTTGAAGCATTTCAGAGAAATGTCGGCAACAATGAAGATAATGGATCTGACGTCAGAAAATCAAAGACAGTTTAAAGTAAATCAATAACTGATAAGAAGTAGTTGGTTCCCTAATATTTTCTAACTCAGATATGTTTTTTTTTTATTGTAGTGACAGTTTCTTAACCTCTGTTTGATTGTAAATGGAAGCCGGGGAGGGGAAATCATAAATAACATTGTGGTCCATAATTATGCAAACATACGGTTGAACACGGAAATATGTCAAAGCTTAAAGATTTAAATACAGTCAAGTTTGTCTTAAGCAGCTAGTCAAGGGAAAGAGCAATAGTGACTTTCCCAGACAGGTTGTTGGTTAATACAGGTTAATTAGCATAGGAATGGGGAATATCCTTTATTGTGTTTAAGACAAGTTGCCGCTTAACAGAGGTGACCACTTACATAGGTTTAACTGTAAAATGTGGAGCATACAGTACAATGTACAGTGGCAGAGTATCAGACCCAGGATTGGAGAGTTTACAGTTTGGTCCTCCATTAGGCCATTATAATTAATTGCTGGATTATCATCCAATTTTTTCTTAAAAACGGGAAGGGCGGGAGGATTTTATTTTTTATTTCCAAGTTCTAAAATTTTTGATGTTTTCATAATAATGAAAATAAAAAGGGTAAGGGCAGCATGAAAATTAGGTACGGGCAGGGATGATAATCTAGCAATTAATTTAGTATGGCCTTATGGTCATTTTGTTGCTTTCTTGAGTAAGACACTTTATTAAATCCATATTTGCATTGTACTGATTCTACCCAAAACTACATCAAACAAGATTTGTAAGTTGTTATCACAATCAATGTAAAATATTAAGATTAACAACATCTAAATATGGCTTCGAGGAAAAGTCCATTTGTAGTGAATTTAAACAAAAATGGACAGAAGCAATGCTTTTAAAGTCAATTAACATTTTTTTTTAGTGAGAAGATAGGAGTATGGCAAACATTTTTTTACAAACAGCCTTATCGCAAAAACTTAAAGTTTGCTCTTCATTATAACAAATAACAATTTGACCTGTGTTTTATAATTATATACAAACTAAATATTAATTAAATGTAAAGAGCCATCTAGAAGTTATTGATTGGAAACCAATAGAACTGACGTGGGCTGTCAATCAAACAAGTTGATAATCTAGTTGATAGTGGTTACTACACAACGGTCACTACAAAACGGTTACTACACAATGGTTACTACACAACGGTGACTACAAAACAGTTACTACACAATGGTGACTATAAAATGGTGACTACACAACGGTGACTACACAACGGTGACTACACAACGGTGACTAGACAACGATGACTACACAATGGTCACTACACAACGGTCACTACACAACGGTCACTACACAACGGTGACTACACAAAGGTGACTACACAATGGTTACTACACAACAGTGACTACACAACGGTGACTACACAACATTGACTACACAAAGGTGACTACACAATGGTGACTACACAACGGTGACTACACAACGGTGACTTCACAACGGTGACTACACAACGGTTACTACACAACGGTGACTACACAACGGTGACTACACAACGGTGACTACACAACGGTCACTACACAACGGTCACTACACAGCGGTGACTACACAATGGTGACTACACAACGGTCACTACACAACGGTGACTACACAACGGTCACTACACAATGGTGACTACACAACGGTCACTACACAACGGTGACTACACAACGGTGACTACACAATGATCACTACACAAAGGTCACTACACAATGATCACTACACAACGGTCACTACACAACGGTGACTACACAACGGTTACTACACAACAGTTACTACACAACGGTTACTAAACAACGGTGACTACACAACGGTGACTACACAACGGTGACTTCACAACGGTTACTACACAACGGTTACTATACCACAATGTTCCTTAGACAAGCTGACGATGTGTAAGTAAACACTACATTGTATTTACTTGGACAAACAACGCCACGTGACCAGAAGGCGGAGTGATTATCAGTCAGGTCAAGTCAATTATCAGATAGACAAACAAACAGATGAACGGACAGGGGTACTACTTAATGCCGCTTCACCTTTTTTTGAATGATGGGGGCATACTAGAACATACTAGAGCAGCTGATATCGTTACAACTTTAAAATTTAAAATCAACCACGCGTGAATTT
The DNA here is from genome assembly GCA_029582155.1 of Panopea generosa. NCBI lineage: Eukaryota > Metazoa > Mollusca > Bivalvia > Adapedonta > Hiatellidae > Panopea > Panopea generosa. The sequence goes on from CM055906.1 coordinate 12,698,190, forward strand.
CACAGTGACTGCTCACAGTCTGCATGCAAATGAACCAATAATAAATTGTTTGCACACGACAAAATCATGTTAATGGTGCTGACAATTATCATTTGTGATGCATAAAATTCAACGTTCAGCCTTTAAATATCCAAATCAGATGTTTTAACACAATAAACCAAGAAGATCTGATATCATTGTTGTTTCTTTTTTTTTTTTTAAATTTGTCACTCAGTTTCAGAGAGGTTGCTATCAATAAAACCATTATTGTGTTTCTCTGCAGACTGTGTTCTGTTGACTGTGTGTTCAAACAAGGACAGACAACCCAGTCTACTACTGTAACAGAGAAAACGTGCTCCCAGCACGGACAATGTCAATAAAACAAACACTTCATTTCAACACCGTTGGTATCCAACACAGCAGATCAAATACACAAAGATCAATCTGCAGTTGATTTGAATTGTGACAAGTTTAATTAAATGTTGGTGTTTTTGTTGTTGTATGGTGTTTACTGTCATATCCAACATTTTTTCAGTCATAATCACAAACGTGTCTGCATGAGACAGTATCCTGAGCGCTGCCACACTGCAGCATCATGTTGCAGATGCATGGTATGATACCCCACCCAGTCACATTATACTGACAAACGGCCTACCAGACCTAGAACTATCCTCTATGTGCTGAGTGCCAAGTGACCCAGCCAGGGATCAATCCCATGACCTTCTGCATGTGAGGCGACCACTGCTGTAGTGTGTGAAAAGTTAATAACTGAACATGTTCCAACATAAAACTTGTATCTCTCTACTAAATGTTAATAAAATGGCATGCGAAGAATTAGTAAATTGCAAATTAATCATTCAAATTTCACAGGCATTTGATTTCTTTTCCATAAAATGTAAGATGTATTGTAACCTTAGAGGTTTTATATGTTTTAAACAAGAAAAATGATATTAATTTTTAAGATAATGCAGTTTTATGTAAAATTTCAAGCACTTTCCTTGAATACTTAGTTGCAGTATACAAATTTTGTAACCATAAGTACTTTATCAGTTGTAAACACAATTTGCTGGGTCTCATCTTGTAGAGAATTCCATTGTTCAAAGTTTTAATTTGTATTTCTGAGATGAATGGAAGTTAGGATATTTGAAAACGAGATTTTGCCAGATTTTGTGTGAATATGTTAGCATTCATTACATCTCAATCAGTTACTTTTCCTTCTCTATAGAAGTCCTTGTTATAGTTTAGGAGGAATATTCCAGAAAAGAAGATAGCAAATGGATATATTGACAAAAATGGCAGCTGCAAAAATTATTGTTCTATGAGGTTAATGCCAGTAAAATTCAAAGAAACATTTTTTGGCCGATTGATTCATATCTGTTTGATACTATCATACAAACATCAGGGGTAATATTCACCACCCATTCTTGAGAATATTCTCAGACTTGAGCAATCCAAATTTCAACCTTAGATTTCTAGTCTACCGTTACAGATAGAATAATTGTAAGATTGTATTTGACTATATAGTAGATATCCCTATATATCACAGAATCTTCTGTTTATTGAATTGTATTAAACTATTTTACATCAATTGTGTAACAAGTTCTTACAACTTAGACAAATTATGCTTAGTGTCTTCCTTACAGAACCAGTACTAAGCATATTAATTGTCTTGCTCAGGGACACCACAAAATAAAAGTTTAAATTTATTTATTTAATTTATTACTTCAATTGTGAAACAAGTTCTTACAACTTAGGCAAATCACGCTCGAAGACTTCCTGGTTAGAACCAGAACTAAGCATATGCAGAAACAGAAAAGTGTCTTGCTCTAGGACACCAATCATAACCATGGCGGAGGATCAGACCCAATACTCTCAGATCATGGGTTCGGTGCTCTGCCACTATACCACGCACTCTACAGGGACACCACATATAGTCTGAACCTCTACCACTGGACAACATGCACTGGTTGACCCTAACTCAGATCAACGTTCAAGTAAACTCATGCCTCATGATTACAGACAGAACATTGCGTTACATATAACGTTTTTGAAGATCAGCCCCTGATGACGATTCCTGCAAAAACAGTTACCCCCACTCCCCCCACACATTACCACTTCCCCAACCCCTGGAACAGAATTGTTTGGGAGAAAATCGTTTATTCAGCCCTTAAAAATTAATGATGAGCCCCTGATGACGATTCCTGCAAAAACAGTTACCCCCATTCCCCCCACATATTACCACTTCCCCAACCCCTGGAACAGAATTGTTTGGGAGAAAATTGTTTATTCAGCCCTTAAAAATTGATGATGAGCCCCTGATGACGATTCCTGCAAAAACAGTTACCCCCACTCCCCCCACACATTACCACTTCCCCAACCCCTGGAACAGAATTGTTTGGGAGAAAATTGTTTATTCAGCCCTTAAAAATTGATGATGAGCCCCTGATGACGATTCCTGCAAAAACAGTTACCCCCACTCCCCCCGCACATTACCACTTCCCCAACCCCTGGAATAGAATTGTTTGGGAGAAAATTGTTTATCCAGTCCTTAAACTCAAGAATGACTTCTAACATTCTTGCATACCAGACATTTAAGGATTTCAGCATATTTTTCATCACCAACATAAAAACCTCTTCACTCGTCTAACTTACCCCCCCCCCCCCCCCACCCTGTGACATTGAAAACATTTATGACGCGACATATTTAAAACAAATAAAGATAATAAAAGTAAAAAGAAAAAAAAGAAAAATATTCAATATGTTTGGTATGCAAGGATAATCTTACATGGAATATGAATGGCACAGCCTCATTCCAGCAAAAGCTGCACATGTTATCCATCAGGACAGAATTTTCTATCAAAACCTAAAACTTAAGAAAGATTCGTACATCCTCCCCGTGACACAGTGGATGCAGGGCCATGAGGACCAGCCAATTTAACCACAATTATTCACCAGCTGAAGTGAAAGATTGACGTTTTACCTTTTTCTTTCCTTTCGACATATTCAAATTAATTCCCATTTAAAAAAAATTCAAATCAAAATTAATGTTGTGTTAAACGGCAGTAACATTTTCATGATGGCGTATCAGGTAAGATATTTCTGTAAAATGAAAACCACATTCTTTTCATTTGATCATTTCTATGGTAACACACTGATCGCTGATATTGTTTAGCCTAACTTCCAACTGTTTGTAAATAATGAACTGAAAGATGCAATTCATTATAATGAGGATCTAACTTAATGAGCCAATTTGTTTGTTCAAGACCTTTCATTTTTATATTTAATGCCTAATTTTCAAAACAGAAATTCAACAAAACTGATCACATTCAGCAATGTATTAAAAAGTGAAACACTTTGGTATTACAATTAATTAACTGAAATTTCTTCTGTAACATTTCATTTGTCTCTTTTTCAATAAGAAAAAGTCTCATATAAATTCTGAATGGTAACTGTCATATTCTGGTTCACATTACAAGTCATGTCTCGTATTTATTGATGTATAATTAAATGCGTGAATTTTAAGCCTCTGTGCCTCCACACGCAAACTTTCTAACATGAAGATTTTTTACCAAGCTGGGTTCGAATCCCCAACCCAACTGGTGAATAACTGAAGACCGTCGTGTCTTAACAGTTATTGAACAATTGTCATAGTTTGCAAAAATTATCATTCAGTTAAAGGACTTTTTTTTTACCCGAAAAAAACAACACCTTTTAAATATTTTTAAAATCTAGATTTTTTTTCTTTTCCTATTTTTTTGTATATCATTTTTTTTTACGTCATAAAAGCGCTTTACTGTGACTAACTTAAACATCCTGCAAGTAGAGAAAACACATGATATGTTTGATTATGAGAAATGCTTTAAACTTTTCTGTTATAAATAATAATTAACACATCCAAACATGAAAGCGGTGATGAACCAACACACTAAAATCCAACACAGAAACAAGAATCACGCGCTGTTGATCTTCAATCTTCGAAATTACAACTTTCAACAATCTTTCGATGACAAGACTTCAACTAATCACTGAGCTATCACTTTGCCATCAAACAGTATTGACGACTGACATTGTCAACTTCTGATATGTAGTTTATATAAAATCACAACAACTCAATATTCTGAAATAATCAACATCAAAATCTCCGATAGATAATGTCACTATCTCTCTGAAATCAGACAAATTTCTCCTGCTCTGCCACTAACGCAGGTAAGGACAGTGTCATAAAAATGGAATCCACAAGTTTTCCAAATTCATCAGATCAATTGTTATTCCTGTCAGCCTGGTGGAAGGGCTCATTGTCCGAGTGAACGACTATTTACTCTATCTACTGTTTCAATAACTGTCGCGCCTATATTTCAGCGGTATCAATGTTGCCCCGATATAATGTTTGTCTCTCTCAGTTACATGTGGAACTAGAAGTGTGACTGCCAACACAAATGCTCCTGCTAATTATTGGAAACCAATTTTTCAATCAAAATAACATAAAATGGGGGCCTTCTGTAAAATTTGATCCATACAGACAAATATCCAACTTGTCCTATATTGTTGTAATAATTATACAGATTCACAAAACATTTCTTTAATACAGACTCATTCAAAAGATGTTAACCTGAAACATTTTTTTACCTCTAATCTGAAACATTTTTTACCTCAAACAGATGGATATTGAAGTGACTTCTGTGTTTAAGTCAAATAAAAGCATTTTTTTTTTGCCCATGTAAAACTGTTTTTCAACCATCCGAAAAACTGATTGACCCTAAACTCTAGATACTTAAATATCCATTTGTGTGTGAGGACAAACAGACGGATGGACTGTGTAAGCCAGCTAGGTGTAACTGTTAATGTCACTTGACCATTCTTCTTCAAATGGCGGGAGCACAAAATTTAAAAAACAGACATCCAATCTTTATTGGAAAATGGCTGTCTTCCATCATTCAACTGTCGTCTCAACATCATCTCAACAGATATCAACAATATACCTGCAGCTTTCAAGGTCTCACTTTCCAATTACCTCCCCTTAGTAATGGTAGTAATGGTAGCAATATTATTGCGATCAAGAAATTAGAGTTGTGTTAATTGGTTGGGCATTTTTATTTTGGAAAATACTTAAAATGGTCATTATTTCTTTGTACATATGAGAACATTGGAATATTTTCATATTTTCATGAGTTCTGCCAAGTCTGGATGACATTGGGAACTGTTTGATAAACATATAACAGTTTAAAGATGCAAAGTGATACACTGCAACAAATGGTCAGAATTGTCAATAATTGTGAAAATGCAACCTGGTCAACCCCATGCTTTTTCCTGCATATTTGGACTATATTAAACAGAGGACATACTGTGGAAACAAGACACTTTTAAAACCATTGGCAATGTGTTCAGTGTTCCAGAAGTGTATGTCTCTATAAAAAATTTATATGTAGAACAGTCCAAAATTAATTGGTGTGTGAGACTTTCAGTGTTCCAGAAATGTGTATCTCTTTAATTATGTAGAACAGTACAAAATTAATTGGTGTGTGAGACGTACAGTGTTGCAGAAATGTGTATCTCTTTAATTATGTAGAACAGTATGAAATTAATTGGTGTGTGAGACGTACAGTGTTGCGGAAATTCATCTCTCTGTATGTAGAACTATATGTAGAACAATACAAAATTATTTGGTGTGTGAGACGTACAGTGTTGCAGAAGTACATGTCTCTGTATGTAGAACTATATGTAGAACAATACAAAATTAATTGGTGTGTGAGACGTACAGTGTTGCAGAAGTTCATGTCTCTGTATGTAGAACTATATGTAGAACAATACAAAATTAATTGGTGTGTGAGACGTACAGTATTGCAGAAGTACATGTCTCTGTATGTAGAACTATATGTAGAACAATACAAAATTAATTGGTGTGTGAGACGTTCAATGGAAAACGGCATCCTCCAACAACACACTTTCCACTTGTAAACTATTTATATCTAATCATACCTAGAAATTATTCATTTAATGTTTTATGGAAAATATCAACGGAGTAGCTTCCTAAGATATCCAAAAAAATTAAACTTCGAAAAATGTAATAAAAATTGGACGCCTAGGCGAATAAGGGGTGTTAACTATAAATTTGCAACAAAAAATCATTGAATAATTATATGATCCAAATATTTCACATCATTTTATCAATGTGTTTGGCTATAAAACAGTGAATTCAAGGTTAATATTAATGATAACCAGGCCCCTAATACACCAAAATGCACTTACAACAGTCTTTAAGCTGAAATATAAATCCGGATAGCATGCCTCCAGAACCCCCCTACAACTGTGCATACAAATCGTTTTCAGCCAAGCTACGCGCCTGAATGTATTCACGGAAATAGTGCCCAAGCTGACAGCTGCCATGTACTCGGAGTCAGCGGGTACAGAACAGTAACAGAGTTGTACAATAGTGGCCCAAGCTGACAGCTGCCATGTACTCGGAGTCAGCGGGTACAGAACAGTAACAGAGTTGTACAATAGTGCCCAAGCTGACAGCTGCCATGTACTCGGAGTCAGCGGGTACAGAACAGTAACAGAGTTGTACAATAGTGCCCAAGCTGACAGCTGCCATGTACTCGGAGTCAGCGGGTACAGAACAGTAACAGAGTTGTACAATAGTGCCCAAGCTGACAGCTGCCATGTACTCGGAGTCAGCGGGTACAGAACAGTAACAGAGTTGTACAATAGTGCCCAAGCTGACAGCTGCCAAGTACTCGGAGTCAGCGGGTACAGAACAGTAACAGAGTTGTACAATAGTGCCCAAGCTGACAGCTGCCATGTACTCGGAGTCAGCGGGTACAGAACAGTAACAGAGTTGTACAATAGTGCCCAAGCTGACAGCTGACATGTACTCGGAGTCAGCGGGTACAGAACAGTAACAGAGTTGTACAATAGTGCCCAAGCTGACAGCTGCCATGTACTCGGAGTCAGCGGGTACAGAACAGTAACAGAGTTGTACAATAGTGCCCAAGCTGACAGCTAGTTACTAGTTAAGCAATGATTTAAATCTGACAGGCTGTGTTTTATTGTTTTAGCACTGTCTAGTGCTCAGGTTTGATCCCTTACCCAAACGCCACCCCAGCGGCCAAGTGTGGTGTTGTGAGCAAGACAATTCATCCACATGTGCTTATTTAGACTTTGAGCGTGAAGTTGTTTGTATATTAATTTAGTTTAAACAATATTTTATTCACATAAGTACATATATTTAGTGTACATTTAACAATAAAGCATAAAGGCATACGTTTAACAAATAATGTGGAAAGGATACAGAAAAAAGCTTTAGAAGCTCGTGTAAATCTGCTTCCATAACAGTTATTTTACATTTCTTATATACTTTATCATATTGTTCTATAATAATTTCAATTTAGCCAAATGTGCAAAAATTGATAAATGAAATAATGGTTTATGCAGAATATTTAAAATAAAAAAGACAGTATTGGTTGAAGAAACGGAAAGAAAGAGACTTCACTGATTTTATCTTCTTTTATTGGTTCATTCCGATACAGGGGATAGGTGTTTTGCAAGTTTATGTTTATAAATTATATATGTTTATAAGTGTATATTAATTTGAACTTTTTTTTATCATAGTTTGGACAAGGCTCACATTGAGTGTGCAACATTCTCTCCTGCCTGTCAGTACCTTGTAACGGGATCTGTGGACATGTTTGTTGAGGTGTGGAACTTTACATCTTTATTTTATTTTATATTTGGCAGTAATGTTTACTCACTTTCACACATCAGAGCAATCTTTAAACCTAAGAAGGTAAAAATTCCATTGGACATCGTTTTACGATTATCATACCGATAAAAACGGATGAAATAGGAACTTATTATTTCCAGAGCATAACCGTTCAAGACATCTTCATAAAACTTGACACATATCAACCTAGTAGTCGAATAGTGCTGTTTGATATGAGAGTGTTTTCATTTTCATTATTTTTCTGTTACACTGGAAACAAATTGCCAAAAAATTAAGAAATTCTCGGAACTCTAAAACCTATCATGAAATTTTGCAAACATGACAACAAAGTGGTCAAGTAGTTACTTTTGCTATGAGGGAGCTTTCCTTTCCTTATGAATATTTTATTCTGTTACCATGGAAACATATAGTTAAAATTCCAAACTCTCCGTTTTTGGTAAGTAACTCGAAAGATACAAGATACAAAATTTTGATTAAAATTGACATGAATCATAACACAATAAATAATAACTATGTATATCTGTTGTTCGACACTAAAGCCGGGCCCTATTAGCTCAGTCGGTTACGCTTCTGACTTTCAATCCACGGGTTGTGAGTTCGAATCCCCGTCCGGCAAGTCTCCGTGATGATTGATATACAACATTGTGTCTCATTATCATTCGTCTCTCACCACTGTTTCAAGTGGGAAAGTTATCAGTTACTTGCGGAGATGGGGTGTGCTCGAGTACTGGTTAATCCCAGAAAACAGTGGTTAGGTTAATTGATTGTCTGTTAGCCCTTGATGGCATAAAAATGATGCTAAATATTCAATCAATCAATCACTTTGACACTAACCTTAAGGTAGATGACCACACATATGTGTTTTTAAATAAGAATTAAAGGGACAGGTTAATATATAAAACTTGGACAAGGAACCAGGGGGTCAAAATGCTAGTACTCGAAAGTAGAAAGTTAATAGTGTTAAAACCAAATTGTTCAAAATGGTACTATTGTTTTTTTTTTTAATAATTTGTTGTTGGGAAAGCTGATTTTATAACTTGTGGCCCAACCCTTTTGCTACTACATGTATACAAAAAAGCAATAAAATATTTTTAAAGTAAAGTACAGGTAGCATTGTAATGATGTCTCGCGTAGAGAATATATTTTCCCAGAGAATGGTGCAAAATTAAGCAGACTGGTAGATATAACATGCAAATAGGACTTCTTCTTAGACGGTAAAAGATTTTTATAATTTGGCTTAAGTAGAGCATCAAACCAATGGTCAGAGGGTCGTGGGTTAGATCCTCCCGCACGGCTATATCTTTTAAAATGGTATGGATGTCATGTTATATTCCATTTCAACAATGTTTACAAAAAAGGCTGTAGCTGTATAGAATGTGCTACTATCCATGGCTGAGAGAATTTGTTATATTTGTGCAGCATCAATTCAAAGATTTGTGAAGGGGCATTACATGTTACCCCTGTCTGTCCCTTGGTCTGTCTTATATAGTCATCTGAGGTCAAGCCAGTTTCCGATACTAGCAGATATTAGTGACATAGTAGGGAGATTTTACTATGGTTGACAGACATTCAGAACAAAAAATGTATCTTGGATATATTTTCCATAAATATGTAATCTAATCCTGAATTTGAAACTATGCTTATTTTCAGGTGTGATTCTATTTGAGTAAAGATTGTGATGATTTGGTTCTGACAAGTTGCTGTGTCTGGGGAGTCTGAATCACGGGTTAGTGGTTACTACTGCCTCCACACCACAATGAGGTAATGTCTAGTGCACAATATTCATTTATGTAGGTTTATTATTGAAAGAATTATTTCTCCTTTTTTTAATTTTCTTTGATTGGCATGTATTATAAAATCCAAGTGGGTTTGTATGCATGTATCCGAGTGCCACAACACCATTTTGAAAGGACTATTTGGGTTGGTATGTTTACACGGAATTTGATTGGTTAAAAATTGTCACCAAACTGGTATTCACTAAAAGTTATTTAATTTGTTCTAGTTTCTAATATAGCTAGGCCCGATTAGCTCAGTCTGTTATGCGTCCGACTATCAAACCTGTCATGAGTTAGAATCCCTGCCCAGCAACAGTCTCAATGATGTATGATTTGAGAAACCTGGCTGATCCCTACCTATCCTTAATGCAACGTAATGAGATCGTGCCGTTCCGGGACTAATCCGTAACAAACCGTATTGTATCCTTAGCAAAAACGTGGTGTAATCCTTGACGACTTCGGGCCTATGAATAAGTACGGATTAATACGGTTTTAATAGGGACTAAAACGGATCAGTACGTTCTAATACGGTTTAGTAAGGATATACTACGGTTGTTTGATCCGTGGTCAAATTTTGAACATGTTCAAAAATTGTCACGGATATACAAGGACTACTACAAATGACCACGGTTACAATACGGAAAGCTACGGACCAATACAGATTGCTACGAATGATGCCGGATCGTATCCGTAGCTAATTCGGCGTCAAATCCGTGAATGTATGACCTAGGCATAACGTCCAGAGTGCTCCATGATTATGAACACGGGTTTCTTTTGACCGCTGGATGACAAATTTATACATGACAGAAGCATACGAAATACGTGTCATCAGTCATTTCCTACGGCACTTATTATTGTGAAGATATTGTAAGAAATTGTAATTTTAGGAGTACAGTTCGGAAACTTTATGAACGACCCTTATATATGTCCATTTTCGTTAAAATAAATAATCATCGTTGGAATCTGTGTGATGTATGTGCAAAGTGAGGACTGAGTAAACCAGCCACTGAGGACAGTGTGTACCAACATCTGATGACATGTCCCATGTACACAAACGTATATTTGAATAATAAGAAAAAATACATAATACCCGATATGGTCCTTTGGAATCATAGATCTAAACATATATAGTAACAAGTACAGAGGTGCTGCATAATGCAGCACAGGACAAAGCACGCCGCAATAAAAGTGTTTTCATCACAACACAACACAACACAACACCCAGTGTTGCTGTAATAGTTTTTTTAGTGTGGGGGAGGGGTGGGGGGGGGGGGGGGTTGTGATAATTATACGAGATATTCAATTTGTATTTGTTGGTAAGAACACACAACGCTTAAACACTTAAGCAAATCGAATGCTACCTCTGACTTAAGTGAATGGGGATCTATGTAGTACACATTTCAGTCAAAGTAGAAACACAAAATAGGGGTTGAAGACTTCGCAAATCATGTTCCAAACCAAACACGGTCTAACTGAAATGTAAAAAGCACATAATGTGCCGTTCGATGTTTGCTGTTTGCCTATTTTATATTTACGTTGTATGGAAAATACTGTAAATGGACTTTCCCAAAGTGAATGATAATGTTCCATGCTATAAATTTGGCGGTGTAAAGATTCGTGATCTAGTGGTTTCTCAATATATGGATCACGAAATCGACCCCCGCTCCTCTCTAACATTACTAACAATCTTTCTGATGGAACTTTAAACGGAGGTCCTGTGTACCCGTGCTTAACACGGGCACCGAAACATCTGTACAATCCCAACTATCAGTCTTCTTTCAAGAGATCGCCCGTAGGCGAGATAAATAAATGCAAATTTGTACTATCAATGTTAGTGTAATTATCTGAAAACACCTGCATCTGATTCAGTTTTAAACCTTCTGAATTTAGGTAGAAGAATTACGACATAATAATTGTAACTTAATCGAAATGTTACCACATAAGAGTCAAAAACCCACTTAACTTGAACGGTATACTGGTGATATACCAACTTCCGACTATCTGCGACTTGCACTTGTATGGCTATTATTACTTTGCGGAACGGAATGGAACGGAACGGAACAAGTGATGGGGCACCAAACAGGGAATACTTGTTTCCATACTTATATATTCTACATACGGTTTAATAAACATGCAGAACAATTGAGGGTTTGTATTTACTTACTAAACCATTCAATTATAAATGCGGGTTTAGCAGGGCAAACATCTATTAACTGTCTCTATGAGATGATTTGATGATACTATAAATAGATAGATAGTAAAACATGTATGTCTTTCTTCATAATGCTGTAGGATATAAATATCTATAATGTGCCGTGTTGTATCTATAGCGAAAGCTAGTGAGAAATAATCGGCAGATATTCATTAAGAACTGGTCAAACTATGTCTAGTATATACATTTTTAATTTGGTGAAAATGATACTTTATCATATTAAAATTACATAGCTCGGTTTTATTGAACCTGTTATACTGCAATATCAAGCCAGCATTGCGTATAACTCAATATTTTCAGTGGTTTAATGTTATACAAGAAGAACACACGAAGTATGTTTTTGTTCCGTTCCGTTCCGCAAAATACAGATACCCACACAGGTAACTGTATTTTGCGGAACGGAACAATTTGTGCTATATATATTATATTTGTTATTGAATAAATATATACACTATCAGTAGTACATTATCAAATGAATATTGCAAAATAATACGAGGATAAAGCAGGCAGAATCCATTAACGAAAGCGTTATTATACGTGTGTTTTGTGAATGCATTTTTTCGTCGCCGCCGTTTGTATTCGCTTTTATTCTCACAGGTGTGTGTCCCATTTTACCAATGAAAACTATATTTGAATGTGAAACTCAAATAATACTGCGTGCTCAATTGATTTTGTAACGCCTATATTGATTGGTCGATATGATCTTACTAGGCTAAAAGAATAAATTCTAGTGATGTTCGTTTGAAACCAATAGCTTGCGCTAAATTTGACGTTCAAAGTGCGCCGATTATCTTTTTTTATAAATCTTTCTTGTTTTCGGGGGGGGGGGGGGGGGGGGGGGGGACAATTAAGACAATTATGGTTATGGCTTTACTTAGCATGATGCCAAAAGTCTGATACCAAGCTTTCAGAGCTGCGCACCCAACACAAGTAAGCATAACCCAGCGGTACAACAAAATTCCGTACGTACTGTTGTCAGAAGTTTAGGGATGTCAAAGATTAGAATTCACACTGAAATGACACATTTCTTTCAAAAATTCACACATAGCATAATTGCTGTTTACGTGGAATTATTAACGATGGTTTTATTTTAGCTATATTGGCGGTTTTCATGTTTCCATCAATTTCCGCCATTTAAATAACAACGCATATATTTCTCAACCGCAATTTATTGACTGTACTCGACAAAAGGAGCTTAACATTTGATAGTGAACGCAAGTAATGCATTTCCATCGGAACGGTGGTTGTTTGTTCCCTTGTATCTTTAAATATTAATGGACATAAACAAGATTCCTTTTCTTAAATACACTTTATTGATTCGTTTATATGTATTACTGCAGGATGCAGGGAGGAAAACGCCAAAATTCTTTCACATGTTCATATCATAAAATGCTGACTTGCTATATACGCAAACAAATTATAGTGACAATTTTCTTTAATCAGACTACAATAGGGTAATACAGTTTGATTGCGTACAATTATGTTAAACCTATTCAAATTCGTAATCAAAATACTAAGAACAGAACAGAACACAGAACAGAACAGAACAGAACAGAACAGAACATTTGTTTTTACCCAGGTATAAACATATACAACATGGGGATATAACAGAAAACATGTTCAGTTGTGAATACTATAGTGTTCCAGTACAAGAGAGAATATAGTTTTGCATACAGTACACCATATTGCTCTTATATTTACTATGTTTCAAATAGGTGGTAGATAGCTCATTTTTGCATCAGTCTCTTGATATACCCCTACAAAACTGCGTGTGAGCCGAATTACACAATAATACGCTCTGTAAAATAGTTCTTTCAAATAGATAGATAAATAGATAGATAGATAGATAGATAGATAGATAGATAGATAGATAGATAGATAGATAGATAGATAGATAGATACAACAGTCCCTCACTTTTTTTACAAAACATTAGAAATTGCTGACCTGTAAAGCAATGTATGGACAACTTAAATATTCACTGAAAACAAATGTAATATATTTACATAATATTTGGAAGTTTATTTAGATTAACGATGAGTTAATGACCTTCACCTTATAAACGCACTTAGCAGATATTTAGCTGTTCTACTCGGAAAGTTCAACAATAGAGTTTTCCTAAATGTAGATCTAAATGTGACACGGTGTCATCATAAAGTCTCTGTCTTAGATCCTATACATATCATATTTGAGTAAGAAATGACATCACAGCAAAACTGTGCCATAATCGAGCGTTCACTTCTTGATAGATTAAGCTTCACATACATTCAGATTCACATCCAATTATTAAATCATACCTTTACATGTATATGCAAAAGGTAGAATAGAAGGGAACCCAACTCGACAAAATGAAAACGTTGCATGCTCGGTTTGATTAAACCTGTTCATGGGCGGCAGCGGAAATGTTTGCTACCGTCCACGCCCTCTAGCCACACGTTGAGCAGAACTCAACATTTACAAATGTTAAATGGTAGAAAATACAATTTTGATCACTTATTCGGCGGTGCATAGGAAATCTTCAATGCAATACTTGAAGTCTTTGGGTAAAACGATGGGTTTGCCCTAAACGAGAAATCGAGAAAACATTGAACTAAACAAAATGGAACTTAGAGCGGGGATCTGCAGTTATTGAGCCCTCGTATAGTGCTTGTGTGTGAGAGAAATAGTCCCCGAAGGACGGAACCGTCCCCGGTGTATAAGTGTGTGAGGAAATGTCCCCGAAGACTGGTACAGTCCCCAGTGCATAAGTGTGTGAGGAAAAGTCCTCAAAGACTGGTACGGTCCCCAGTGTATAAGTGTGTGAAGAAAAGTCCTCAAAGACTGGTACGGTTCCCAGTGCATAAGTGTGTGAGAAAAAGTCCCCAAAGACTGGTATGGTCCCCAGTGTATAAATGTGAGAATTGTCCCCATTGTACCGTGAAATATCCACATACAAATTACCATTACAGAGACAAAATAAATATCAAATGCCGTAAAGTAAATCGTGGCGAACATCCAAACACCATTTCAAAGCTTCAGGTTAGTTGGAAAGTGATGTCCTCATTTGAAGGTGGAAATCATGTGACCTCAGTCTACACCCCATGCACGTATGTGTGTGTGTGTGTGTGTGTGTGTGTTCACGCACAAGTGCGTAAATCCGAGATCTAGTACAAGTTTACACAGCTTTGTCCGAGATCCGATGTAGATCCGAGATCCAAAAATTGGACCTCGGAATCCACCGCACTTGGATTTGTAACAGTCTTCGGGTTTTGAATGATATAGCTTAAAATTAACGTGGACCTCTTTTGTTCGGATTTTTCCTTATGCAAGTGTGTATTTGCCTCCCTCTAACTGTCCACACTCCCACCACGTGGCGTGTTGAAATGAGGGCAACACACACTTTATGATTTTGATCAATCAAAGACGAGTTTCAAATAAACAACGGGAGACAACTATATTCAATCGTGGATCTCGCAAACTTACACAGACATAATATATTAATGACATTATTATGTGGACCTCAGGACGTAACACAGGGGGTGGTGGTGGGGCTAAGTTTCGTCGTTTTATCGTTTTCAGCGTAAATATAAGAGGGGCAAACTATATGTTGCCTCCGTCTACCTGAATAAGGGAGAGGGGGTGGGCGGGTGGGCTTGCTACCTTGTAGCTAGCTTAAAATAATGGGTACACAAATAAAAAGAAATGGACCTCTTACAGATATACATTGAGTGTGTGACAGTCTGAGATCTTTAATGTTTTTGGACCTCTCAAAGATATACATTGTGTGTGTGACACTCTGAGATCTTTGATGTTTTTACTTTATGATGGACCTCTCAAAAATATACATTGTGTGTGACACTCTGAGATCTTTGATGTTTTTACTTAATGATGGGCTTCTCAAAGATATATATTGTGTGTGTGACAGTCTGAGGTCTTTAATGTTTTTACTTAATGATGGACCTCTCAAAGATATCATGACATTGTGTGTGTGACAGTCTGAGGTCTTTAATGTTTTTACTTAATGATGGACCTCTCAAAGATATCATGACATTGTGTGAGTGACAGTCTGAGGTTTTTAATGTTTTTACTTAATGATGGACCTCTCAAAGATATACATTGTGTGTGTGACAGTCCGAGATCTTTAATGTTTTGACTTAATGATGGACCTCTCAAAGATATACATTGTGTTTGTGACAGTCTGAGATCTTTAATGTTTTTACTTAATGATGGACCTCTCAAAGATATACATTGTGTGTGCGATAGTCTGAGATTTTAATGTTTTTACTTAATGATGGACCTCTCAAAGATATCATGACATTGTGTGTGTGACAGTCTGAGATCTATAATGTTTTGACTTAATGATGGACCTCTCAAAGATATATATTGTGCTTGTGACAGTCTGAGATCTTTAATGTTTTTACTTAATGATGGACCTCTCAAAGATATACATTGTGTGTGCGATAATCTGAGATTTCAATGTTTTTACTTAATGATGGACCTCTCAAAGATATCATGACATTGTGTGTATGACAGTCTGAGATCTTTAATGTTTTTACTTAATGATGGACCTCTGAAAGATATACATTGTGTGTTTGTGACACTCTGAGTTCTTTAATATTTTTACTTAATGATGGACCTCTCAAAGATATACATTGTGTGTGCGACAATATGAGATTTTAATGTTTTTACTTAATGATGGACCTCTCAAAGATATCATGACATTGTGTGTGTGACAGTCTGAGGTCTTTAATATTTTTACTTAATGATGGACCTCTCAAAAATATACATTGTGTGTGTGACAGTCTGAGATCTTTAATGTTTTTACTTAATGATGGACCTCTCAAAGATATCATGACATTGTGTGTGTGTGACAGTCTGAGATCTTTAATGTTTTTACTTAATGATGGACCTCTCAAAGATATACACTGTGTGTGTGTGACACTCTGAGTTCTTTAATGTTTTTACTAAATGATAGACCTCTCAAAGATATACATTGTGTGTGTAACAGTCTTAGATCTTAATGTTTTTACTTAATGATTGACCTCTCAAAGATGTCATGACATTGTGTGTGTGACACTCTGAGATCTTTAATGTTTTTACTTAATGATGGACCTCTCAAAGATATACATTGAGATATTTGATATTTTTACTCGCTTGGCGTTAAACATTTAGAGGATAGTGCTAGGTCTGCTCAGCCCAGTGTCAGTATAATGTGACACTAAACACCATATAAACAAAACAAACAAACTTAATGATGGGCCTATATATTGTGTGTGCGACTGACTGAGATCTTAAATGTTTTTTTCTTAATGATGGACCTCTCAAAGACATGCATTGTGTGTGTGACAGATTTGTATCATAAATATATATGTTTTAGGGAACTTTGTAATACTATTATAAATGTCCTTCATATATAAGTGATACAAAAAAAGTACAATAAAACTCATACTTTTGGGGCCAGGAAAATTGTCATTAATTAAATTTGATGTAATTGCATGTTACCGAAGCATTTTTATCATATTTTGACGATAAAAAATATTTTTTTGTTCAAATCAACAAAGTATGAGCAAATAGTTTTAAAGCTGCAAATGGACTCTTTCTCTATATGTTATGCACATAAAATAGTGCTTGTATACCCTTTCAATGCCAGAATTAGCCTAAGGGTTATTTAGTTAACACTTAAAAAATTAATAGTACTTTTCCTAAAAGATCTGTTGAAGAGGAACTTACAAAAAACATTTCCTCTGATATGTTCATCTGTCCATTTGTTGCCAGTAGAGCGATTCAGGCCCTCATGGGTCTCTTGTTTTTTAATGAAAGAAAGCCAATAATGTCTTCTATATATATAAAATTCACTGTATATAAAGAGAAACTTTAAAAAAAAAAATCCTCTAAATGTTCAAGGCTTATACCATAGATATTTTTTCATAGTAACATTGAATGGAGGTCCTCTATAGTGTTTATTGAAGTCAGGTTACACGGGTCAAATTTGGGGCAGCCTCAGGGGTCACTGTTTTAAAATAGGAAGATATAGGGAAAATGTAAAAAATTTCGTGTAGACGCAATATTACTCACATTTTCCATTGAACCTTAACCAACTTTGCACAGCTGTATCTTGGATTGATTCTTGAATCAGTCAGATTTGACCACAACTGCCCCTGCCACAGGGCTTATTTATAGTTATACATAAATAAAACATGACTTTGTTGTGTAGACATGGTAGCAATTCCATCTTTTGAACCAGCCATATTCAATCACAAATTGGTCTTATACCACAATTAAAGAGGAACTTGCATAAAAAATTTCATCTGAAATGTTTATCTCTTCAATTGTTATAGTAGAGTGATTCAGACCCTCTTGGGCCTCTTGTTAAATCATGCATGCAGGCATAATGGGGAAATATATAGTTTTACATCTTATGATGATGTGACAGTGGTTTAGTTAAGACTAAAGTTCAAATTCATTTCAGTTATTATAAATTTGTTAAAAAAATAATTTAAGAAGTGCAAAAGCTGTCAACCTTTTCTAACAAAATTTGAAGATCATATCAAGGAAATAATCCTGAGACAAAACATCTTAACCAGCATAAAATTATCTATATCAATTTTGTCTCGTCGCGATGAAGGATAGACGAGATAAAGGTGTTGCTTTTCCGTCAACGGCAGAGTCGTCAAACATTTATATTTAGCTCCAACGTTAAATTTTTCGGTTTTACACTTTTTCTCAACAAGTACAAATGCTAGGACACTCATACTTGGATCATAGTTACAACTAACACCCTGCATCACATTATATACTGAAGATGCTGAGTATGACCTCCATTGACTTTGTTTGATGCTGAATTTTGCATTTACCTCCAACGTTAAAAAGTTTTCATTTTTACACTATTTCTCAATAAGTACTAGTGCTAGGACACTCATATTTGGATAATAGTTACAACTATCACCCTGCATTACATTATATACTGCAGATACTGAGTATGACCTCCATTGAATTTGTTTGATGCTGAATTTTGCATTTACCTCCAACGTTAAGTTTTCATTTTTACACTATTTCTCAATAAATACTAGTGCTAGGACACTCATATTTGGATAATAGTTACAACTATCACCCTGCATTACATAATATAATGCAGATGCTGAGTATTTTTATTTTTTTTTATTTATTTAAAAAAAAAATTCTTTTTTTATTTTTAAATATGTTTTACTTAGAAATACTGTTTAAAGTTCTTTTTTTTTAATTTGTTTTACTTAGAAATACTGGTTAAAGTTTTGTGTGCAACTACCATGAAGCTCATATCTCAAAAATCACTTAATGTATTTGATCGAAACTTCACACAATACTTCCTACAATATTTCTTAGTCATTAAACCTACTACAACCAAGTTAGATAACCCTTACATGAATATAATGTTGTATTGTTTTCTCTTCCATGTGTGTATTAACAGTCAAAGCGGACACGGCGAGACATATTATTCTGCAGAAGTCTTGTTTAGTTCTGACCTGTCTGCACTTTAAGAAAAAAATACATTTTCAAACAAATGTTCTTAGGTCTTGTATTATCAATTTAGAATCTTTACTTACAGGAAGATGTGTTTTCACCAAAAATTTGATCCAGAAGGGCGACTATTTTCTTAAATACAGTGGAACTTTCTGCAAAAAAGATCCTGTTGGAGATGATACATATGTTTTTGAATTTAGATTTCACGGGAAGAAATACTGGTAAGCTTTGTTACCTTATACTCTTGCTGTTAATGGCTATACAGTTGTTAACAATTTTGAAATATTTGAATTTTACAATCATATTCTGAAACCATAAAACTTAGATATTTGACATGTAATACACATGGTGCGCTGGCCTTGAAATATCCTTGAATATTAACAAGCCTAAAAAGTCCTTGAAATTGTCAAAGGGACTTAAACAGTTCTAAATTTCATGCATTTGCTTTGAAAAGTACAAAAAACCCTAGTTTGAATTTTAACCGGAATGAATTTTGCAGGAGATTCTGGTTAGCAACACATATTGGCCCAAATTGTTGAAACAAACGTCCCTGTTTAGAAATATCAACGTTTTTTTATAGCCACATCACACAATTTGTGACTGTGGTCAGTTATCATTATGCCTACAGAGGGATGAGACAAGATACTTGGGTATATTGACTGCATGTTTATGAAAGGTTTTCGATTCATAATATTCATGATTTATTTAATTCAGCATCAACTACACCATATCTACAGTACTCGATTGTATGATGTGCAGAAAAAACACCCTAAATTTGAAATGTGTTTAAGTTTGAAATTATGTAACTGTGTATAAAAAGAGCATGAAAGAATAATGTCAATGATAAAACAGACAAAATGTGAAAGTTTCATAAGCTTTTTATACATCTTAATTATCAATTCATGGATATTTACTAACACATGAGTCTAATAATGAAAACATTAAATTACATTGATTTATAAATGTCGGTCAAACTTGTGAAAGAGATCACCTCTATAAGGCAACCCCCTGTCTTAGCAGCTACAATTTTGCTATTTCCCGTGTCTACACTTTCAGTACAAATTAACCTGTATTAAGCAACAACCTGTCTTAAGAGGCCAGTTTGGTTCCTTCCATTGACTGACTGAAGACAGGTTTGACTGTATTTAGGTAAATTTTAGTGTTAAACTCTACATGCCAAAGGCCAGAAGGGCCTATGTGATGGCGCGCTATATGTTGTTCATCGGCTTAGACCATTAGGAACTCTCTCTCTGAAACCACTACGCAAATTAAACATGAAGACGACATTAAAATAGTCCAAAAATTAAGAAATATTCTTCTCATAAATGGCCCAACAGATTTTCAAAATGTTTATGAAGTAATGATGACTAACTATTGGTTTGTTATTTTTGTTCAAATGGTGTCCCTAGGATTGAAAATGACCCCGCCCCGATGTTTCAATTGCATAGGAGAATTTCAAAAAGTGCTATAGCCACTATGAGTCAGCAGAGTGTCCTCAGGCCCTCTTGGGCCTCTTGTTTATGATGGAAGACAAACATTAAAAAGTTAAGCCCTATTGAGAACACTTCTTTTATTTGTTTATTTTAATTTTTTTTAAAAAGGTTTGGAAGAGTATGAAGACGATACAACAGGAAAGGATGAGGAGGATGACGATGAGGAGGAGGAAACTGAGATTGAGGATAGGCAGTATACCATTGGTAAGTGAATAAGTAAAGCATATCTCTAATTACTGGTCAAACATCCATAGTATAGTTTCTGTTTTAATTTAGGCAAAATTGTAGGCAACTTTTAACTTAGAAATATAGTTTGTTGGCAAGTCCGATAATTAGGTCACCTCAAAAATGGATCTATTGCGATCGCCTTTTGTCCGACGTTGTGCGGTGAGCATCTGTAACCAATTAACATTTTCAACTTCTTCTCAAAAACTGTAAGCTCGATCATTATGAAATTTTGTCTGCAGCTTTGGTACCTAAAGGTGAATCAAAGTTGTGAATTGCACTGTCCCCATCCCCTTTGGGCCTTGGGAGTGGGGCAAAAATAGTGAAATTCAAGGTAAACTTTGAAAATATTCTTCTTACTATCAGAAGCACCGGGAAACAAATGGTAGGCATGATTATTGACACATAGGTCCTTTATGTAAATTGTGAATTGAATGGCCCTGGATCTCACGGTTTGGACCTGTTTTTGTTTTAAACTTATTTATTTTTTACTTCGATTGTGAAACAAGTTCTTACAACTTAGACAAATCACGCTCGAAGTCTTCCTCGGTAGTACCAGTACAAAGCATATGCGGAAAAAGTGCCTTGCTCAAGGACACCACACCACCCAGGTTTGAACCTGGGGGTGGGGCCTACTTTTCTAAACTTATAGAAGAGAAAATGACAAAAAAGTTATTTCTGATGACTGGATAGACTTGTGTAAATGTTTTCTGCTTTGATTTATTGTTGCTATCATGACAGTTAATAATTACCTGAATTTTATTGTCCCTTCCACATGGGGGCCTGAGGGGCGGGGTCAAAACAGTCAAATTAAAGGTAAACTTTAAAAATCTTCTTCTTATTATAGGGAGCACTCAGAAACAGATAGTGAGCACGATTATTGACGCATATAGGCTATAAGAATTGTAAATTACATGCCCCTGGGTCTCACGGTTTGGCCCTTGGGTTTGGGCCTACTTTACTCATTCTATAGAAGAGAAATAACAAAAAACGTTATTTCTAATGACTGAATAGACTTATGTGAATGTTTTTATGGTATGATTTGTTTTTATTGACAACCTGAATTGTATGGTTCCTACCCCCATTAAGGCCTTAGGGGCGGGGCCAAAACAGTGAAATTTAATGTAAACTTTTAAAATTTTCTTCTTATTATAGGTAGCACTCAGAAACAAATATTGAGCATTATAAATGACGTATATAGGTCCTTTATTAGAAATGTTAACTGTATGCCACTGGGTCTCACAGTTTGGCCCTCTTTACTTATTCTATAGAAGAGAAATGACTATAACCATTATTTCTTATGACTGTATAGACTTATGTGGATGTTTTATGGTGTGATTTGTTGTTGCTTACATGACAGTTAATACCTACCTGAATTTTATGGTCCCTACCCCCATGGGGGCCTTAGGGGTGTTGGGCCGAAACAGTCTAATTCAAGGTAAACTTTAAAAATCTTCTTATTATTATAGGTAGCCCTCAGAAACAAATGGGGAGCATGATTATTGACGCATATAGATCCTTTATGAAAATTGTCAATTGTATGCCCATTGGTCTCACGGTTTGGCCCTGGGGTAGGGGTCTACTTTACTTATTCTATAGAAAAAAACTATTTTATAGATATCTTGCGACTGTAGTCCTACATGTACAATCAAGTAATGACCACTTGTTATAGACATCTTGCGGCCGTTTTCCTACAATCAAGTAATGACCACTTGTTATAGACATCTTGCGGCCGTATTTCTACAATCAAGTAATGACCACTTGTTATAGACATCTTGCGGCCGTATTCCTACAATCAAGTAATGACCACTTGTTATAGACATTTTGCGGCCGTATTCTTACAATGAAGTAATGACCAATTGTTATAGACATCTTGCGGCCGTCTTCTTACTATCAAGTAATGACCACTTGTTATAGACATCTTGCGGTCGTATTGCTACAATCAGGTAATGACTACTTGTTATAGACATCTTGCGGCCGTATTCCTACAATCAAGTAATGACAACTTGTTATAGACATCTTGCTGCCATATTCCTACAATCAAGTATTGATTGTCACAGCTAATTCAAGATGATTAATCATTAATTTGCCGAGTTGGGTATGCTCGGGTAATGAATCAGTTACTTGCGGAGATTGGTATGCTGGAGTAATTATTTAGTTACTTGCAGAGATGGGTATGCTGGAGTAATGAATCAGTTACTTGCGGAGATGGGTATGCTCGAGTAATGAATCAGTTACGTACGGAGATGGTTATGCTGGAGTGATAAATCAGTTACTTGCGGAGATGGGTATGCTGGAGTGATGAATCAGTTACTTGCAGAGATGGGTATGCAGGAGTAATGAATCAGTTACTTGCGGAGATGGGTATGCTCCAGTAATGATTCAGTTACTAGCGGAGAACGATATGCTCGAGTAATGAATCAGTTACTTGCGGAGATTTGTATGCTGGAGTAATGAATCAGTTACTTGTGGAGATGGGTATGCTCAACTAATGAATCAGTTACTTGCCGAGATTGGTATGCTGAAGAAATGAATCAGTTACTTGCTGAGATGGGTATGCTCGAGTAATGAATCAGTTACTATCGGAGATGGGTATGCTGGAGTAATGAATCAGTTGCGTACGGAAATGGGTATGCTCGAGTAATGAATCAGTTTCATGCAGAGATGGGTATGCTGGAGTAATGAATCAATTACTTGTGGAGATGGATATTCTCGAGTAATGAATCAGTTACTTGCGGAGATGAGGTTGCCCGAGTAAAGAAGCAGTAACTTGCATAGATGGGTATGCTCGAGTGATGAGTCAGTTACTTGCGGAAATGGGTATGCTGGAGTGATGAACCAGTTCCTTGCGGAGATGGGTATGCTGGAGTAATGAATCAGTTACTTGCGGAGATGGGTATGCTCGAGTAATAAATCAGTTACTTGCGGAGATTTGTATGCTGGAGTAATGAATCAGTTACTTGCAGAGATTGGTAAGCTCGACTAATAAACCGGTGACTTGCCGAGATTGGTATGCTGGAGTAATGAATCAGTTACTTGCTGAGATGGGTATGCTCGAGTAATAAATCACTTATTTGCGTAGATGAGTATGCTGGAGAAATGAATCGGTTACTTGCGGAGATGGTTATGCCCAAGTAATGAATCAGTTACTTACAGAGATGGGTATACCGAAGTAATGAATTGGTAACTTGCAGAGATGGGTATGCCCGTGTAATGAATCGGCTACTTGCCGAGATGGGTATGTTGGAGTAATTAATCAGTTACTGGCAGAGATGCGTATGCTTTAGTAATGAATCAGTTACTTGCGGAGATGAGGATAACTGAGTAATGAATCAGTTACTTGCAGAGATGCGTATGCTTGCTTGAGTAATGAATCCGTTACTTGCAGAGATAGGTATGTTCGAATGATGAATCAGTTACTTGCAGAGATGGGTATGCTCGAGTGATGAATCTGTTACTTGCAGAAATGGGTATGCTGGAGTAATGAAATAGATACTTGTGGAAATGGGTATGCTGGAGTAATGAATCTGTTACTTGCGGAGATAGGTATGCTGGAGTGATGAATCGGTTACTTGCGGAGATTAGTATGCACGAGTAATGAACCAGTTACTTGCAGAGATGGGTATGCCCGAGTAATGAATCAGTTACTTCTGGAGATGGTTATGCTGCAGTAATGAATCAGTTACATGCGGAGATGGGTATGCTGGAGTGATGAATCTGTTACTTGCGGAGATGAGTATGCTGAAATGATCAATCAGTTACTTGCGGAGATAGGTATGCCCGAGTAATGAACCAGCTACTTGCAGAGATAGGTATGCTGGAGTAATAAATAAATTACTTGCGGAGATGGGTATGCTGGAGTAACGAATCAGTAAATTGCAGAGATGGGTATGCTGGAGAAATGAATCAGTTGCTTACGGAGAAGGGTATGCTCGAGTAATGAATCGGTTTCTTGTAGAGATGGGTATGCTAGAGTAATGAATCAATTACTTGCGGAGATGGGTATGCCCAAGTAATCAATCAGTTACTTGCAGAAATTTGTATACCAAAGTAATGATTCTGTTACTTGCAGAGATGGGTATGCCCGAGTAATGAATCGGTTATTTGCCGGGATGGGTATGTTGGAGTTATGAATCAGTTACTTTCGGAGATGGTTATGCTCGAGCAATAAATCAGTTACTTGCGGAGATGCGTATGCTTGAGTAATGAATCAGTTACTTGCGGAGATGAGGATGTCTGAGTAATGAATC
The DNA here is from genome assembly GCA_029582155.1 of Panopea generosa. Classification (NCBI taxonomy): domain Eukaryota; kingdom Metazoa; phylum Mollusca; class Bivalvia; order Adapedonta; family Hiatellidae; genus Panopea; species Panopea generosa. The sequence goes on from CM055906.1 coordinate 12,723,321, forward strand.
AGTTACTTGCGGTGATGCGTATGCTTGCTTGAGTAATGAACCAGTAACTTGCGGAGATAGGTATGTTCGAGTGATGAATCAGTTACTTGCAAAGATGGGTTGGCTCGAGTGATGAATCAGTTACTTGCGGAAATGGGTATGCTGGAATAATGAAATAGTTCTTGTGGAAATGGGTATGCTGGAGTAATGTATCAGTTACTTGCAGAGATTGGTATGCTGGAGTGATGAATCAGTTACTTGCGGAGATGAGTATGCCCGAGTAATGAACCAGTTACTTGCAGAGATGGGTATGCTGGAGTAATGAATCAGTTACTTGCCAAGATAGTTTTGTCGAGTAATTAATCAGTTACTTGCAGAGATGGGTATGCCGGAGTAATGAATCAATTACTTGTGGAGATGGGTATTCTCGAGTAATGAATCAGTTTCTTGCGGAGATGAGTATGCCCGTGGAATGAAGCAGTAACTTGCAGAGAAGGGTATGCTCGAGTGATGAATCAGTTACTTGCGAAGATGGGTATACTGGAGTAATGAATCAGTTACGTGTGGAGATGGATATGCTGGAGTAATGAATCAGTTATTTGCAGAGATGGGTATGCTCGAATAATGAATCTGTTATTTGCGGAGATGAGTATGCTGGAGTAATGAATCAGTTACTTGCGGAGATGGGTATGCCCAAGTTATATATCTGTTACTTGCGAAGATGGGTATACCAGAGTAATGAATCGATTATTTGCAGAGATAGGTACATGTAACTAAAGCACCGACAGAAGATGGGGCACAGAAACATATATTAGTTATAGTTTATGAACTTAACTAAAGCACCAACACAAGACGCGGCACGGAAACATATATTAGTTATGAACTTAACTGAAGCACCGACAGAAGACGCGCACAGAAACATATATTAGTTATGAAATTAACTGAAGCACCGACAGAAGACACGGCACAGAAACATATATTAGTTATAAACTTAACTGAAGAACCGACAGAATACGGTTCACAGAAACATATATTAGTAATGAACTTAACTGAAGCACCGACAGAAGACGCGGCACGGAAACAAATATTAGTTATGAACTTAACTGAAGCACCGACAGAAGACGCGGCACGGAAACATATATTAGTAATGAACTTAACTGAAGCACCGACAGAAGACGCGGCACGGAAACATACATTAGTTATGAACTTAACTGAAGCACCGACAGAAGACGAGGCACGGAAACATATATTAGATATGAACTTAACTTTAGCACCGACAGAAGACGCGGCACATAAACATATATTAGTAATGAACTTAACTGAAGCACCGACAGAAGACGTTTATTAATTATGAACTTAACTGAAGCACCGACAGAAGACGCGGCACAGACACATAAATTAGTTGTTAGTTATGAACTCAACTGAAGCATCGACAGAAGACGCAGCACAGAAACATATATTAGTTATGAACTTAACTGAAGCACCGACAGAAGAAGTGGGACAGAAACATATATTAGTTATGAACTTAACTGAAGCACCGACAGAAGACGAGGCACAGAAACATATATTAGTTATTAGTTATGAACTGAACTAAAGCACCGACACAAGACGCGGCATGGAAACATATTTTAGTTATGAACTTAACTGAAGCACCGACAGAAGACGCAGCACAGAAACATATATTAGTTATGAACTGAACTAAAGCACCGACAGAAGACGTGGCACAGAAACATATATTAGTTATAGGTTATGAACTTAACTAAAGCACCGATACAAGACGCGGCACAGAAACATAGATTAGATATGAACTTAACTGAAGCACCGACAGAAGACGTGGCACATAAACCTATATTAGTTATGAATTTAACTGAAACACCGACAGAAGACGCGGCACAGAAACATATATTAGTTATTAGTTATGAACTTAACTGAAGCACTGACAGAAGACGCGGCACAGAAACATATATTAGTAATGAACTTAACTGAAGCACCAACAGAAAACGCGGAACAGAAACATATATTAGTTATGAACTTAACTGAAGCACCGACAGAATACACGGCACAGAAACATATATTAGTTATGAACTTAACTGAAGCACCGACAGAAGACGCGGCAAAGAAACATATATTAGTTATGAACTTAACTGAAGCACCGACAGAAGACACGGCAAAGAAACATATATTAGTAATTAATTTATCTGAAGCACCGACAGAAGACGCGGCACAGAAACATATATTAGTTATGAACTCAACTGAATCACCGACAGAAGATTCGGCACAGAAACATATATTAGTTATGAACTGAACTGAAGCAGCGACAGAAGACGCGGCACAGAAACATATATTAGTTATGAACTTAACTGAAGCACCGACAGAAGACGTGGCACAGAAACATATATTATTTATTAGTTATGAACTGAACTGAAGCACCAACAGAAGACGCGGCACGGAAACATATATTAGTTATGAACTCAACTGAAGCACCGACAGAAGACTCGGCACAGAAACATATATTGGTTATGAACTGAACTGAAGCACCGACAGAAGACGCGGCACAGAAACATATATTAGTTATGAACTGAACTGAAGCACCGACAGAAGACGTGGCACAGAAACATTTATTAGTTATTAGTAATGAACTGATTTAAAGCACCGACACAAGACGGGGCACGGAAACATATATTAGTTATGAACTTAATTGAAGCACCGACAGAAGATGCAGCATGGAAACATATATTAGTTATGAACTTAATTGAAGCACCGACATAAGACGCGGTACAGAAACATATATTATTTATGAACTTAACTGAAGCACCGACAGAAGATGCTGCACAGAAACATATATTAGTTATGAACTTAACTGAAGCACCGACAGAAGACGCGGCACAGAAACAAATATAAGTAATGAACTTAACTGAAGCACCGAAAGAAGACGCGGCACAGAAACATATATTAGTTATGAATTTAACGAAGCACCGACTAAAGACGCGGCACAGAAACATATATTAGTTATGAACTTAACTGAAGCACCGACAGAAGATGCGGCACGGAAACATATATTAGTTATGAACTTAATTGAAGCACCGACATAAGACGCGGAACAGAAACATATATTATTTATGAATTTAACTGAAGCACCAACAGAAGATGCGGCACAGAAACATATATTATTTATTAGTTGTGAACTGAACTGAAGCAGCGGCAGAAGACGTGTTACAGAAACATGTATTAGTTATGAACTTAACTGAAGCAACGACAGAAGACGTGGCACAGAAACATGTATTAGTCATGAACTTAACTGAAGCACCGACAGAAGACGCGGCACAGAAACATATATTAGTCATGAACTTAACTGAAGCACCGACAGAAGACGCGGCACAGAAACATATATTAGTTATAAACTTAAATACAGCACCAATAGAAGACGAGGCACACAAACATATATTAGTCATGAAATTAACTGAAGTACCGACTGAAGACGCGGCATAGAAAAATATATTAGTTATGAACTTAACTGAAGCACCGACAGAAGACGCGGCACAGATACATATATTAGTTATTAGTTATGAACTGAACGGAAGCACCAACAGAAGACGCAGCACGGAAACATATATTAGTTATGAACTTAAAGGAAGCACCGACAGAAGACGCGGCACAGAAACATGTATTGGTTATGAACTGAACTGTAGCACCGACAGAAGACGCGGCACAGAAACAAATATAAGTAATAAACTTAACTGAAGCACCGACTTAAGACGCGGCACAGAAACATATATTAGTTATGAACTCAACTGAAGCACCGACAGAAGACCTGACACAGAACCATATATTAGTAATGAACTCATCTGAAGCACCGACAGAAGACGTGGCACAGAAATATATATTAGTTATGAACTCAACAGAAGCACCGACTGAAGACGCAGCACCGAATCATATATTAGTTATGAACTTAACTGAAGCACCGACAGAAGACGCGGCACAGAAACATATATTAGTTATGAAATTAACTGAAGTACAGACTGAAGACGTGGCACAGAAACATATATTAGTTATGAACTTAACTGAAGCACCGACAGAAGACGTGGTACAGAAACATATATTAGTTGTAAGTTATGAACTGATCTAAAGCACCGACACAAGATGGGGCTCGGAAACATATATTAGTTATGAACTTAACTGAAGCACCGACAGAAGATGCAGCACAAAAACATATATTAGTTATGAACTTAATTGAAGCACCGACATAAGACGCGGCACAGAAACATATATTATTTATGAACTTAACTGAAGCACCGACAGAAGATGCGGCACAGAAACATATATTAGTTATGAACTTAACGAAGCACTGACAAAAGACGCGGCACAGAAATATATATTAGTTATGAACTTAACTGAAGAACCGACAGAAGATGCGGCACAGAAACATATATTAGTTATGAACTTAACTGAAGCACCAACAGAAGACGCGGCACAGAAACATATATTAGTAATGAACTTAACTGAAGCACCGACAGAAGACGCGGCACTGAAATATATATTAGTTATTAGTTATGAACTGAACTGAAGCACCAACAGAAAACGCGGCACGGTAACATATATTAGTTATGAACTTAAATGAAGCACCGACAGAAGACGTGGCACAGAAACATATATTAGTAATGAACTCATCTGAAGCACCGACAGAAGACGCGGCACAGAAACATATATTACTTATGAACTCAACTGAAGCACCGACCCAAGACGCGGCACCGAAACATATATTAGTTAAGAACTCAACTGAAGCACCGACAGAAGACGCGGCACAGAAACATATATTAGTTATGAACTCAACTGAAGCACCGACAGAAGACGCGGCACAGAAACATATATTAGTTATGAACTCAACTGAAGCACCGACAGAAGACGCGGCACAGAAACATATATTAGTTATGAACTCAACTGAAGCACCGACAGAAGACGCGGCAGAGAAACATATATTAGTTATGAACTCAACTGAAGCACCGACAGAAGACGCGGCACAGAAACATATATTAACTATGAACTGATCTGAAGCACCGACAGAAGACGCGGCACAGAAACATATATTAGTTATGAACTCATCTGAAGCACCGACTGAAGACGCGGCACCGAAACATATATTAGTTATGAACTTAACTGAAGCACCGACAGAAGACGCGGCATAGAAACATATATTAGTTATGAACTCAACTGAAGGACCGACAGAGGACGTGGCACAGAAACATATATTAGTAATGAAATTAACTGAAGCACCGACAGAAGACGCGGCACAGAAACAAATATTAGTTATGAAATTAACTGAAGCACCGACAGAAGACGCGGCACAGAAACATATATTAGTTATTAGTTATGAATAGAACTGAAGGACCAACAGAAGACGCGGCACGGAAACATATATTAGTTATGAACTTAATTGAAGCACCGACATAAGACGCGGCACAGAAACATATATTATTTATGAACTTAACTGAAGCACCGACAGAAGATGCGGCACAGAAACATATATTAGTTATGAACTTAACGAAGCACTGACAAAAGACGCGGCACAGAAATATATATTAGTTATGAACTTAACTGAAGAACCGACAGAAGATGCGGCACAGAAACATATATTAGTTATGAACTTAACTGAAGAACCGACAGAAGACGCAGCACAGAAACATGTATTAGTTATGAACTAAACTGTAGCACCAACAGAAGACGCGGCACAGAAACATGTATTAGTTATGAACTTAACTGAAGCACCAACAGAAGACGCGGCACAGAAACATATATTAGTAATGAACTCAACTGAAGCACAGACAGAAGACGCGGCACTGAAATATATATTAGTTATTAGTTATGAACTGAACTGAAGCACCAACAGAAGACGCGGCACGGTAACATATATTAGTTATGAACTTAAATGAAGCACCGACAGAAGACGTGGCACAGAAACATATATTAGTAATGAACTCATCTGAAGCACCGACAGAAGACGCGGAACAGAAACATATATTACTTATGAACTCAACTGAAGCACCGACCCAAGACGCGGCACCGAAACATATATTAGTTATGAACTCAACAGAAGCACCGACAGAAGACGCGGCACAGAAACATATATTAGTTATGAACTCAACTGAAGCACCGACAAAAGACGCGGCACAGAAACATATATTAGTTATGAACTCAACTGAAGCACCGACAGAAGATGCGGCACAGAAACATATATTAGTTATGAACTCAACTGAAGCACCGACAGAAGACGCGGCACAGAAACATATATTAGTTATGAACTGATCTGAAGCACCGACAGAAGACGCGGCACAGAAACATATATTAGTTATGAACTCATCTGAAGCACCGACTGAAGACGCGGCACCGAAACATATATTAGTTATGAACTTAACTGAAGCACCGACAGAAGACGCGGCATAGAAACATATATTAGTTATGAACTCAACTGAAGGACCGACAGAGGACGCGGCACAGAAACATATATTAGTAATGAAATTAACTGAAGCACCGACAGAAGACGCGGCACAGAAACAAATATTAGTTATGAAATTAACTGAAGCACCGACTGAAGACGCGGCACAGAAACATATATTAGTTATTAGTTATGAATTGAACTGAAGAACCAACAGAAGACACGACACGGAAACATATATTAGTTATGAACTTAAATGAAGCACCGACAGAAGACACGGCACAGAAACATGTATTAGTTATGAATTTAACTGAAGCACCGACAGAAGACGTGGCACAGAAACATGTATTAGTTATGAACTTAACTGAAGCACCGACAGAAGAAGCGGCACAGAAACATATATTAGTAATGAACTTAACTGAAGCACCGACAGAAGACGCGGCACAGAAACATATATTAGTAATGAACTTAACTGAAGCACCGACAGAAGACGTGGCACAGAAACATATATTAGTTATGAACTTAACTGAAGCACTGACAGAAAACGCGGTACAGAAACATATATTAGTCATTAGTTATGAACTGAACTAAAGCACCGAGACAAGACGCGGCACAGAAACATATATTATTTATGAACTTAACTGAAGCACCGACAGAAGACGCGGCACAGAAACAGATATAAGTAATGAACTTAACTGAAGCACCGACAGAAGACGCGGCACTGAAACATATATTAGTTATTAGTTATGAACTGAACTGAAGCACCAATAGAAGACGCGGCACAGAAACATATATTAGTTATGAACTTAAATGAAGCACCGACAGAAGACGTGGCACAGAAACATATATTAGTTATGAACTTAACTGTAGCACCGACCGAAGACATGGCTCAGAAACATGTATTAGATATGAACTTAACTGAAGCACCGACAGAAGACGCGGCACAGAAACATATATTAGTTATTAGTTATGAACTGAACTGAAGCACCGACAGAAGATGCGGCATAGAAACATATATTAGTTATGAACTTAAATACAGCACCAATAGAAGACGCTGCACAGAAACATATATTAGTTATGAACTGAACTGTAGCACCGACAGAAGACGCGGCACAGAAACATGTATTAGTTATGAACTTAGCTGAACCACCGACAGAAGACGCGGCACTGAAACATATATTAGTAATGAACTTAACTGAAGCACTGACAGAAGACGCGGCACAAAAAGAAATATAAGTAATGAACTTAACTGAAGCACTGACAGAAGACGCGGCACAGAAACATATATAAGTTATGAACTTAACGAAGCACCGACTAAAGACGCGGCACAGAAACATATATTAGTTATGAACTCAACTGAAGCACCGACAGAAGATGCGGCACAGAAACATATATTAGTTATGAACTCAACTGAAGCACCGACAGAAGACGCTGCACAGAAACATATATTAGTTATGAACTCAACTGAAGCACCAACAGAAGACGCGGCACAGAAACATATATTAGTAATGAACTCATCTGAAGCACCGATAGAAGAAGCGGCACAGAAACATATATTAGTTATGAACTCAACTGAAGCACCGACTGAAGTTGCGGCACCGAATCATATATTAGTTATGAACTCAACTGAAGCACCGACAGAAGACGCTGCACAGAAACATATATTAGTTATGAACTCAACTGAAGCACCGACAGAAGACGCGGCACAGAAACATATATTAGTAATGAACTCATCTGAAGCACCGACAGAAGACGCGGCACAGAAACATATATTAGTAATGAACTTAACTGAAGCACCGACAGAAGACGCAGCACAGAAACATATATAAGTAATGAAATTAACTGAAGCACCGACAGAAGACGTGGCACAGAAACATATATTAGTTATGAAATTGACTGAAGTACCGACTGAAGAGGCGGCACAGAAACATATATTAGTTATGAACTTAACTGAAGCACCGACAGAAGACGCGGCACAGAAACATAAATAAGCTATTAGTTATGAACTGAACTGAAGCACCAACAGAAAAGTGATACTGAAACATATATTAGTTATGAACTTAAATGAACCACCGACAGAAGACGCAGCACAGAAACATGTATTAGTTAAGAACTTAACTGTAGCACCAACAGAGGACGTGGCACAGAAACATGTATTAGTTATGAACTTAACTGAAGCACCGACAGAAGACGTGGCACAGAAACATATATTAGTGATTAGTTATGAACTGAACTAAAGCACCGACACAAGACGCGGCACAGAAACATATATTAGTTATGAACTCAACTGAAGCACCGACAGAAGACGCGGCACAGAAACATATATTAGTTATGAACTCAACTGAAGCACCGACTGAAGACGCAGCACAGAAACATATATTAGTTATGAACTTAACTGAAGCACCGACAGAAGACACGGCACAGAAACATGTATTGGTTATGAACTGAACTGAAGCACCAACAGAAGACGCGGCACGGAAACTTATATTAGTTATGAACTTAAATGAAGCACCGACAGAAGACACGGCACAGAAACATGTATTGGTTATGAACTTAACTGTAGCACCGACAGAAGACGCGGCACAGAAACGTGTATTAGTTATGAATTTAACTGAAGCACCGACAGAAGACGTGGCACAGAAACATATATTAGTGATGAACTTAACTGAAGCACCGACAGAAGACGCGGCACAGAAACATATATTAGTAATGAACTTAACTGAAGCTCCGACTGAAGACGCGGCACAGAAACATATATTAGTTATGAACTTAACTGAAGCACTGACAGAAAACGCGCTACAGAAACATATATTAGTCATTAGTTATGAACTGAACTAAAGCACCGACACAAGACGCGGCACAGAAACATATATTAGTTATGAACTTAACTGAAGCACCGACAGAAGACGCGGTACAGAAACATATATTAGTCATTAGTTATGAACTGAACTAAAGCACCGACACAAGACGCGGCACGTAAACATATATTAGTTATGAACTTAACTGAAGCACCGACATAAGACGCGGCACAGAAATATATATTAGTTATGAACTTAATTGAAGCACCGACAGAAGACGAGACACAGAAACATATATTAGTTATTAGTTATGAACTGAACTAAAGCACCAACACAAGACGGAGGACGGAAACATATATTAGTTATGAACTTAATTGACGCACCAACAGAAGACGCAGCTCAGAAACATATATTATTTATAAACTTAACTGAAGCACCGACAGAAGACGCGGTACAGAAACATATATTAGTTATGAACTTCACTGAAGCACCGACAGAAGACACAGCACAGAAACATATATTAGTTATGAACTTAACTGAAGCACCAACAGAAGACGCAGCACAGAAACATATATTAGTGATTAGTTATGAACTGAACTAAAGCATCGACACAAGACGCGGCACGTTAACATATATTAGTTATGAACTTAACTGAAGCACCGGCAGAAGATGCGGCACAGAAACATATATTAGTTATGATTTTAACTGAAGCACCGACAGAAGACGTGGCACAGAAACATATATTAGTTATGAACTTAACTGAAGCACCTACAGAAGACGCGGCACAGAAACATATATTAGTTATGAACTTAACTAAAGCACCAACAGAAAACGCTGCACAGAAACATATATTAATTATTAGTTATGAACTGAACTAAAGCACCGACAGAAGACGTGGCACGGAAACATATATAAGTTGTGAACTTAACTGAAGCACCGACAAAAGACGCGGCACAGAAACATATATAAGTTGTGAACTTAACTGAAGCACCGACAAAAGACGCGGCACAGAAACATATATTAGTTATGAACTTAATTGAAGCACCAACAGAAGAAGCTGCACAGAAACATATATTAGTGATTAGTTATGAACTGAACTAAAGCATCGACACAAGACGCGGCACAGAAACATATATTAGTTATGAACTTAACTGAAGCACCGACAGAAGACGCGGCACAGAAATATATATTAGTTATGAACTTAACTGAAGCACCGACAGAAGACGCGGCACGGAAACATATATAAGTATTGAACTTAACTGAAGCACCGACAGAAGACGCAGCACAGAAACATATATTAGTTATTAGTTATGACCTGAACTAAAGCACCGACACAAGACACGGCACGGAAACATATATTAGTTATGAACTTAACTAAAGCACCGACAGAAAACGCGGCACAGAATCATATATTAGTTATGAACTTAACTGAAGCACCGACAAAAGACGCGGCACTGAAACATATATTAGTTATGAACTTAACTGAAGCACTGACAGAAGATGTGGCACAGAAACATATATTAGTAATGAACTTAACTGAAGTACCGACAGAAGATGCGTCACAGAAACATATATTAGTTATTAGTTATGAACTTAACTAAAGCAACGATACAAGATGCGGCACGGAAACACATATTAGTTATGAACTGAACTGAAGCACCGACAGAAGACATGGCACGAAAACACATATTAGATATGAAATTAACTAAAGCACCGACAGGACACGCGGCACGGAAACACATATTAGTTATGAACTTAACTGAAGCACTGTGATTCATTACAAATTACACACATACCATTGTCACTTGTTGACTGTTCTATAATTACTATTATCGATGATACATTTATGTCATAATGTTTCCATAATACATGATCCCAATCAGCGCTAAGATATCTTCTAAATTCCGTTATAATCTTTCTGTTATACTGTCAGTTATGATAACCTGAAGAGAAATAAATTAAAGCATACAGAATTTTTTTTACAGCAAAACATAGTTACGAGTTATGTATAGTTTGCAGCAGACAGGAATTGTATTACAGCTTTAAGCAGGCTCTTAGAATCGGCGAAATCAACTATATTGCCTCTGCACAAGATGATGGAAACTCTGTTGCAAAAGAAAGTGTACACTTAGGTTTTTGTTAATCTTATATATATATATCTTTTAACAGAAATACATGATATTTGGTATCAAAATTAAAAGCAATTTATGCTCAATTGCATGTGCACCTTCAATCAATAGCAAAATTGTGTATAAAGGTTGTGTACGAAATTCGAGACCGATACGTTTTATCGAAATAATATTGCTTGAAACAGCACACTTCCTTTTGCAACTATGAGTATACATTACATAGATCACAATTGTATGACACTGGTTTATGCAAATTATCTTGCAACTATATAATATAGGTTTAATTATTATATAAATACTAATATGCAAGAAAATATCAAAATGTTAAAATATTTGTGCAAATAAATTTACCTTCCATTTCTGAAAAAGGTTTACTTTTTCAGCACTAAGATGAAGGTCACAGAAAGTCTGGAACCAATTGTCTTGACTATTGTCTACAAAGTATCTGAAAATTAATAAAATTGAAATAAGTTTATGATTATTCAACAAACAACAGTACAATTACAAAATGTTTGAGTAAATATGGTGTTGTGCTTTAATGAAATTCCAACATTATCCGGTTACTCTTCCTGTCTGACTTCTACTACACTTTTATTTTTACTGCAACAGCACCCTTCTAGGCATTTAACAATTAGAAATCTTCATCAGTAATTCAAAGGGAGAACATGTTTTAAGCTAATATACTACATGCTACTAGGCTTTTCTAAAACCTGGGATACTCTAGTGAGGATGACTTTAAAAAATCAATATTGTCATCTGTATTTATTTCAATGGCGGCTTGCAAGTTAAGGGACACAACTGTGTTATGCTTTCCTAGTATCCAGATCCATAAACAAGTTTGTTTGTAGGAGACATTTAGTCATTAAACCTGTGTTACTGTGTTGCACTGAGTGTTATATAATTATCTAGTTCTAGTTCAGCATATTTGATTAAAAAGTATGGTTTAAGGCAATTGTTTAAAATGTGTAGCATTTTTTGGAAATGAAGAACTATATTTCACATAGTGATCAACAGAGATATTAATCATCTTTACGAATTTGGATAAAAAGTCAATAAGATACAGTATACTAAGAAAAGTATGAAATATTTGTCTTAACTTAGCAAACAGTCACTGGCCTTCGAGAAAAGAACCGTAAAAAAAACGTTCATTGATAAATATATAACACATATATACATATATACATATATACATATAATAGTACATATATATGTCGTGGATCATATTCTAATATGCTGCTTTGAATTTTTTATGCAATTACCTTAGAGTTGTTAATACTTTTAATAGGAAATTGTGCAAGTTAGACGGTATGATATCGTAAGAAACAAGTTTTATGCTATTACATTGTGTTTTTATGGCGTCCATTTTGAATTTTGGCGGCCATTTTGGATTTATACTTAATTGATATAATGACAAATTGGTAAGTTAATACAAAAGTACAAAATAACCCAGTTCTGATCTCCTCTAAGGTAAAGTAATAATGCTATTAATGGATTCCAGAAATCGCCAGTTTTGTTACAATTTTTCATCGTTTTACCCCAAAAATAATGGAAACGCACCAGCAGATTTAAGTAGCTTCCGGGGAGTGACCTCGACACATTATATAAATTGCACACACCAAAAATCATTTCTGTAGGATTTAATTCCTTTATTTGCCATTTTGGCCATAAATATCCTCTACTATTTTACTGAAATTGTCGTTTCATTTACACACGACAGATTTGCTTATTCTAAAATAAAAGTCTGCGATGTTTTCTGATAAATTGTAAAGGAAATAATTCAATTTGGAATCGTATTAATATAAACTGTCATTAAAATGCAATTGAACCAAAACTATTTCAGAATGACATTGAAATGAAAATGAATCCTAACACTCCCCACCCACCAACGAGTATATATATGCACATAAACGTGTTCATTAGATATAGTAGAAAGCAAAATCATGCCACATCACGACTTTAGCTTGTATGAGCCAGTGGCACACTGTAAGCATTTCTGACCATCCTGTATCGTGAAATCGTCACCAGACGTACATAGTAATATAACATAATATTTCGCAACTGCGCGGAATTACTAACAAATATATTTCAATGGTCACGTAAATTTGATGTGTGCCACTTCTCAAAATGTGTTCTTTCATTATTTGTAGAACTTCATAACAAAATGATAACAGTATTTAAAATGTTCGGATGCAGTATTAATTTGATTCGACTTGCTTGCATATTTGGCATTAATACGATTAGCTGACCTAACCACTCTTTCCTGTTATCCAAATCTGGAGTACTCCGGTCTCCACTAGCATCAGCGGTGAGATGAAAATAAATAATATAAATAATATGCAATGACGTATATCAATCATCGCGATAACTATAGCCTGATGGGGATTCCAATTCGCGACCCTTAATTGATAGAGACACTATACCGACTGAGGTTACCCAGCACGGTTACCTTTAAAATAGTTTTTCAAACTGCAATTCGGCCAGCGTTTCTGTGCTCGGTCGTTTACTTTCTTTTGCGGCCAGGATTCTCCTACCTGGATATGTGAGGAAGTTATTAGTGATTTTCAGAGATAAGTGCTGTCTTTTACAAACTAAATCGGTTAGATGTTAATGGGAAAATGTGGTCTATACCGTTTGATATTCATTCTAATATGTTAAGTTGAATTATTGCCTATTGTATATATTCAAGTATTTTCGCTGTAAAACAAGGAATCCGACAACGAGGGGTTATCTCCACCTTATCTTTAACCTATTTATATAAAACACAAGGTTGGGTGTTCTAGGCAAATTATGCTTTTAAAAGTTTTAGCATGGCCTAACAAACAAATTAAAACTTCTGGCTTAGCTGACATTTTAGCTAAACCTCATATAAAGCTTTTTGAAAAGCTTATTGGTTTTACACATTATTAGACAATTATGTCGCTTTTCAGAGCGCCAACATATACGACACAAAATCAGTCATTTTTCAATAATTAATATGTGGATTATCATGCAATAAAGTGCATGTTGCTCCAAACCATGTCTTCTATTATTTAAGACACATTAACTGACCATCAAATTAAGATAAATGACTTTAAAATGAGAAAAACAGTAAAAATAAGACATTTTTTTGCATTAAAATTTAAGAAAATGGACATTATTTTTATTATAAATGGCCATATTTCTGTTTTCTTCCATATTTCTGGCCAAATTTATTCTCCAGCATGCTGATGCACCAAACTGACCCAATGATACCAAAATTAATATAATTTAAAACAAGACTACATGTGAAAGGAAGTGTGCAGTCTGTCAACCAGAGGGGGCCTCCTTGTGGAAGGATGTCAAGCAGTGTTTGTAATCTGCACGTGTAATATAAAAGCAAGCAATATGAAAGAATGTTCATATATCCAAATAGACTGCAGCAGAGAATACTGTATATTTCTATATAAAATCTGCAACAATGACCAGAGGCAACAGAAAACACAAAGTGGCTGGCATTTTCTTCAAGACCCACAACAAATTCAACCCGAAGACAGAAAATTTACCTTGTGCGGTTAGATCGAAGGACAGCATATCAATTGAAGTCTGCAATTCAACAACGGTTTCGTTTCAGAATCAATGCCATCAGTATGAATTAAGACGTCGGCATCTGCAAAGAGAAGAAGACTCCATTTCAGGCAACCATATTTTAAAATTGTAAAACAACTGTCGATGATGAATATTATGTACAACGATCATCTACTGACCAGCTGCAAACAACTAGATCTTGAGCTTTACAGTGAAATCAAGCATGGACTGGGCAGCAAACTTGTTTTTAAGTGCAAATCCTGTGCTTACATGTCTAAAAAGATGAAAACATATGAAGAAATACCAGATACTAAAAAGGCAGTGATAAACACAGTCCTGGCATCGGCTATACTGGACACCCCGATGGGCATCTCTCGTGCTGAGCAGCTCTTTACCCAGCTCGACTTACCGTTTCCAGCTTCCAGTCATCTGCAGCGGCTTACAAGTACTGTAAACAAGGAAGTGATGAGGATGAACAGTGAAGACATGTCAGAATAAAGGCGCCTTGTTGCAGAGCATGCACGTGAGGCTGGTGCACGTGATCCAAAAGTACTTGACCTGTCCATGGATGCAAGGTATAGCAGCTCTCGGATGAAGTCATCTTACAAACCAGGGCAAAGTTCTTCCCAGGCATACTCGGTAGCCATAGAAAACCACACTGCCCAGAAATACATTGTGGCACTTGCTGTGGAGAACAAACCTGTGCTGGACTTGGGCTGCGTTGAAAAATAAGGGCTTGCCTGTCGACTGCCCGGGTGGACATGCTTGATGTACTGCCAACATCGGATACTTCACGCCACATTCAGAGAGGAGAATGGCACATGGCATTGCTGAAAACCTTTCGCTGGAGGGTTACTTTGTGAGGACATTCACGACTGACGGTGACACAAGATCATACCTTGGAATGCAGGACTTATACAGCAAATTAGATACAACCTGGGAATTCTCTCGGCAAGCTGATCCAAATCATCTGGCAGCCACTCAAGAGAGGAAACTACGAACTGCAACCTTCAGTACAGACATGTTTCCCCAAGCCACCAAGAGTGACCGCAAGAAAGCACAGGCCAGTTTATCACGAGACATCAAGGCAAGGTGCAGCGGTATCACTGAAGAAATGGCGAGACGGGGTAATGGTGATTTAACAAAATATATGTTACACTTACCCGACATCCGGAAGGCCACCATAGAGTGCTATGCTGGAAATTGCAGCTTCTGCCCCCAATCTGCACTGGTATGTTCTGGAGAAGGCGGTAACTGCTGGTGGTATAGATCCCAGATACTTGGACCAAACAACCTCACATACCTACAAATGAATGATAATGACAAGTTATTACTGGAGGTAATTTTACAGATGAGGCTGAGTGAAGAGGTAGTTTACAAAGTGTGTTCTAGAACATCTACTCAGAAATGTGAAGCTTTCAACAGAGCTACTTTGTCGACCATGAGCAAGTCCCAGAACTATGCACGGACATTCGAAGTTCGCCTTGCACTACAAACCATGCGAGCTAACAACTCAGTCGACACAGCAGTACGAAAAAAGGTTTCTCGCTTGACACGGACATGCTTGTCTGCATCTGCCCGAAGGCACCTTTTGCATATATCAAGAAAGGCACACTCTCACAAAACCTACAAGTGTACCAGGAAGAGCAAGGCTAGACGGATAGCACGCCGAGCCCAGATGGAGTACGATCACTGTCGGGCTCAACAGAGACACCAGCATGAGGAACCAGATTATATAAAAGGTGTCCTAGACAACAACCAACATTCGTATGCCTCGACGTCTACTTCCCACCTATAACTGGTAACCACATTGCAGCGGCAGTGCTGGGCAAATCAGTACTTGCAAACAAAACAAAGTCACAGGAAAGCTCTGTCTGGTGTTTAGCAGCACCACTGATGAGGTCTGTGGCTGACCGAAACAGTGCTAAATAAAAAGATAGGTTCGTTTTTGAGTGAGTGAGTGAGTGAGTGAGTGAGTGAGTGAGTGAGTGAGTGAGTGAGTGAGTGAGTGAGTGGGTGGATGGGGTGTTTGTGTTATATTCTTCTTTATGTATACATTGAAAGTGCAATATGAGAGATATGCATACGTTAATATATACAACATATCCATAAATAAATACCCTACAGTTATTAACTATCTGTGCAAGTCTTTGCGGAACGTTTCACGAGACAATCTGGCTCCCGCAAGCCATTCCCAGGAGTGTGTCCAGTACATTTACACTGTTCAAAAGATTGTTTTCTACTGTTGTTTGTATAATTATCCTCTAAATTCAAATGCAATACATTTACACACAGTTTATTATTACACAAATGACTAGCCTGCCACTTTGGTGGGATATCAAGGTCTTTATATTTGATTAATAATGCCATTCTATGGGCACTGCGTGTGCGATGACCCGCAGGGAGTAGATCCCTCGGATCCCTATACCGAAACTGTCCATAACTCTTGCTGACACTGCCGGTCCACTGAATACATTGACCATTTTCATGAAGTACAGACTGCTGGGCCAGCCTTTCATGGCAAGTTTGAAAGAAATCTTCCATTTTGGGCACGTTTTTGAAAATTGATCTATTTTCAAAAAATTAAATTCTTCTTAAATTATATTTAAATTGATCTAAAAACACATCCAAGTTGAATAAAGCACAACTGCAGACGATTCTTTTACACTGGGGCTGCGAAATGCATGCTGGGTAAGAGAATAACATAGTAAATCTCAAAATTATTAAAATTTTAATATTTTAACTGTTTGAATTTAAATTAATTTAAAAATAAACATACCTTCAAGATTTCTGATATATTATCCAATTGCCCTGTATTTTAGTTGATTGTAGTTCAAATTTCATGTAAATCCGATGAAAACCAGCTTCGTAATTCAATTTCTTCTATTTTCACTTTCTGTTCGTATAGGTGTCACACCTGTACAAAATCCCATATAACTTATAATAAATTGTCAATATTGTCCTGCCTCTGACCAATTCCCAGACCTTCCAATCCATATACTTGTCCCGTTTCCTTGTAGAGCAATTAAATGTCTCCAGAATTATCCACAGAAAATGATACCATTAAGGTTTAACTTTTCCACAAAATTGAAATTGCTGAGGTCACTGTCAAAATTTACACTGCACATCTGACACTTCCGCCGCATTACCACCACATCCCTGACTGCAAGTTCTCGGAAAGTAGTTCTGAAATACAACAAAGAAATACCTCTGATTTATCAACGCCACCACTATTTTAGCTCACAAACATATACATCTGCACTTAATCAGCATTTTCAATAAAAAATATGACCATGAGACCTACATTTCAGTTTTACTATGGACTCATTTCAGGCCCCCTACGACCCGGAAGCACTTCCGTAGTGGTGTGACATCTATAGACGAACTACTGATCATTTTAGAAAGAAACGAAATTGAAATACAACTCTAGCAGACGATATAGCGTTTTCTGCCATCAGTTCGGTAAATCTGCAACGCATGCTGGTATTAACGTATAAGTACACATGTAGGTTCAGATACGTGATAAATGCATCTTAAAGCTTTCACATTGATTTTGGTAACAAACCTGCTAATTTATCCTTGGGTGTTCATGCTATAAATTAAACCCTAAGCGAAGCATGTCGGCAATCACCTGAATAGTAAGCTTAGCGACAGTCATAAAACAATGCTTCAGATATGACATTATAACTGAGTATTGAACAAATAGATAAGTGTGACGGACATACGAACGGACCGACGTTGTAACAAATGGGTATGTATGCGGCTTCTTTGCGTTCAGCTTATTTACTTGTGTGGCTAATTTATATTCAACTGTTTTTCAATCGTCCAAAAAAATACTATCCCAACACAATTAACTACCCATTCGTGTGTGCGGATAAACGGACGGACGAACGAACGGATAAATGAATATAAACCTACGAAAGGGATTTTTTTCATTGAAAGGTATGAGGCTAGGGTTTCTAATATACACGTAGATATATACACTGCTTGTATTCAGCAGCCAACCTGTGTTAAGGGGTCAATCTTCATTCATTGTGACTGATTCTGATGGGTTTGGCTGTATTGAACTGAGTTATGATTTGCTAATTTCTATTTACCTCCAGAGTCTGAGTTTGACAGGGAAGCCTTCCTAACATATGAACTGTAATTTAGGAACAACCACGGGTGACACCGGCACCATCAGCAAACGTTCCGTTAACATCTGCAATTTGTGTAAACAGAATTATGCAAGTCGTTTATGTAAAACATCAAAGTATAGTTTCGGCCATCTGTTCACTTAAGCGAAACCTTTAATATAACCCAAGTATAAGCACATTCAAATAGTTTATTCCAATAATATGTGAACGTCTGCTGTTTTGGAAACAAATTAATTTGCATCAATTTTGTTATTTTAAAATCAGATTTGTTGTAAAATGTTTTCTTTTCTTTACTCTATCAATTAATCAGGGGCTTATAAATCCAGGCATACGCAAGAAAGCCCTTGGTTACAATTCGTCAGCAAAAAGAGAACAGAGTAACTCTAAAACTGCATAAAAACCGTGTATGTTAATTTCTTCCGAATATATTAGTGGAAGCTCACCTATTTCTCCCGCAGTAGTTATTGCTATGAAAGACCAATGTATCTCTGGTTTCTCTTGCTTGAACTATACTGCAGTGTTACTAATGACTCTTGTCGGTCAGCGTGAGCGGCGAAATAAGTGATATAGGATTTTTAGTGTAGGATTAAATACATTTTTTTCTGGTTTTTATGTGCAAAGAATGTCGAATCACGCACAAATCAAATAAAGTCGGAACACATCATTTGTCTAACTTCAGAAGTTTACTTAGGGGAGACCTCTTAGCGCATTCTCCGACACCTATACCTACTTACAGCACCGCTGATATTTTTTTCTGGCGTACAGTTCAAACCAGATCAGGTATGCCATTGATGTGTTTTTTTCTAATTTAGAATTGGTGGGGTTAACGCCATTTCTATACAGGTTATATATGGCATATTGGAGGAGGAAGACTTAATAACCACCGTCCTTTCGCAAGTAATTGACAAGCATTTTCGCATAAAGTTTTCGGAGCGAGCGGGACTCGAACCTACGACCTTAGCGGTGAGAGGTAAGTGATCTTGAGACGGCGCCTTAAATCACGGAGGATCCCTCTGATTTACAAATACATATTACTAAAATTGTACTTGAAGAAATGGCTTAAACATGTGTCTTGTTCGAACAGCAATAGAACCGACGGCAACATTCAAACCACCACCTTAGTGACCCGGGAAAGAGTTATATATTATAATAACATTGGATACACCAAGAACATAATCTGGAAGTGTATGGTATACGTACGACATTCTTTAGCTTCCATACTAAGGTTTTAAGTGTAACAATGAAAGTCAACATCCGGTTGCGAAATAACACATGGTTTGAACACACGTTTCTTAGTACAGAAAATAATGTAACAGGACAGAATAAAATGGAACAAAATAACTGTAACTTGTTAAACAGCAATTCAGCAAATAATTTATACCGATTTATTTTATCTCGATTGTAAAGAGATCTTAAAGTTTTTTTTAACCGCTCTCTATGTAGAATACATGGGCGAATCCAGGAATTTTCGTGAGAGTGGGCGCAAAAATGCACCTGGACAAAACTTTAACCAAATAAGCGATAATTTTGCCAACAGACAACGCAGAGTTATGGTTCTATCCGTTCCGTTAATAATGTTTATGTTGTTGTATTGTGTTTAGCGTCGCTTTCAACATTTTTTCAGTCATAACGCGACGGTGTCTACTTGAGACAGTATTCTGTGCGCTGTCACACATGGTATGATACTCGACTCAGTCACATTATACTGACACCGGGCCGACCAGTCCTAGAACTTTCCTCTTAATGCTGAGAGTCAAGCGAGGAAGCATTTAGTACCATTTTTTAAAGTATTTGGTATGACTCGGTCGGGGATCGAACCCATGACCTTCCGCATGCGAGGCGACGCTCTACCACTGGTTCGCGCTGCGGTCTCCTATTAATAGTGAACACAAATGTGAAGTTTCATATATGATGAAATATGCTCCTGCTCAAATCTTTAACCGGAAAAACCAACGCCGACGCCGAAATGAGTACGAAAAGTCGAGCTTAAAACGTTTATAACTCAAAAAATCTTGTGGAGAAATATAAATCATAGTTTATCATAAACACTCACTAAGACAAAGCCTTTGGTGTTCAAAATATCGACATTTTCTGGAGAGGCCAACTGGCGAAAGAGATGTCCCTCATAATCTCCCTCTCCCCAGGTTGCCCCTCCCCCATTAACTAAAACTATGCTACGCCTATAAATACAGGTCAAATAAAATGCCTTATGCCATTACAAACATGCACTTGAAAATGTATATTCTGTCCGTGCGTCCGCCCACCCGCCTGTACCACCGTTCACATGGAATTACATCCGTCCGCCCGTTCAACAATAAGCACAATCGCCCTTCAATCTACCCATCCATCCAATTACTAATCTATACAGTCAACCTAACAACGTTTTCCTGCGAGCCTGGAATATTAACCAGTACTCAATCACGCCCACCTTCGCAAGTAACTGCTAACTTTCCCAAGTTAATCACCACGGAAACTGTGGCCGGGCTGAGATTCGAACTCACGACCCCTAGATTGATAGCTTTCCGGGCCTGGCCTCCGGGTAATGTAAATTGCTTACTGATCATAACAATGATGAAAAATTGATTTGAAAATGTTTTTACCTCAGGAGCAGTTCTGCAGAGCGTTACCAGGAAACCACAACGTCTGTAAGACACCAAAATCGTCCATCAAACGTCCCGCATGGAGACAGCAGCAGCAACAGCAGTAGCAGTACCAGTCGCAGCCACACCCTTCATCACATGCACAATGAACTGAGCAGCAGACAGCACCATTGCGATTCTAATCGTAGAGATCCAGCAAATTTAATATATGTCTAAGCAACTTTAAAATCCGACAACTGATAATGTATATCGAAATCTTGACAACAGCTCACCCTGACCATGTCGTTCGGATTGGTATTGTTCGTATGCCCTTTTATGCACGTTTCAAAGCATAATAAGAATAATTATGTGATTATAATGTACCGTTACTGCTCGCCAAAATGACCAGTTCAACGCAAAAAGGTCAAATAGACTTAAACATCACATGTTTCTTTTGATCAAAGGATACGGGTATGTTAATCAGTGCCAAATCGTCCAGTGAAGTGACGTGGGGTTTTACGGCGTATCAACACAAAAATATGTTATGGCGTAAACAGTAAACGATTTTTACTATGTATGTATATCAACAATTATTCTGAGGTATTGTTGAACTAACATATACCAACAAGTCAATGATCCATGTGATAACGTATACTTGAATACATACAAGACAACAGGGCCAAAACATAAAGTATCTAATACATAATACAAATGATTTCATTTTAAGGAGGAAATCAATTTTTTTTAGAAAATAAGAAATAAAACACACACTAACGAAACGTAATTGTGTTCTGCATGATATGATGGTACAAATGTATTAAAGGCATAGGACCCCGGTAGGTTCGATCTCCACCGCCACGTCTTCGTGTTGCCGGTTGTTTACTGGGTTCTCTATTGATATTATATTAATAAGTTTATGAATGTATAATTCATAACTACAATGGTCATATACGATGGTCAATTCATGATAAACTGTCATCACATAATCAAATATAAAATAAAACATGGCCGCCAGTACTAAAATGGAATATGTTTATACAATTATCCAAAAATTACACCCTTATCAAACAATATTGAACAATTATTTAAACTAAATTATGAAGATAAATATATCATAATTGATCATAGCGTTATTCTTACCTGGTATAATCAGTATAGTTGTTTAAATGTTTATTTATATGTTTATCAATTAATAAGTCATGACTACAATGGTCATATGCGATGGTCAGTTATAAAGTGTAATGACCAATCGATTCACACGTTACATAATTTAAATAACAAAAGAGTTTAAGAGGTAGAGGGAAAACACAGGGGTTAGTAAAATATTAGTTACATGAAACGATAGTACTGTCTACAATATACATATGCCTGAAACTAAATATTGCTATATTGTATTATTTCAGCTAATCTATTTAAGTGAAACAAATATAATATTTAACCTCTCTCTCTCTCTCTCCGTCCCATACTTTGGTGTCTTTGTTTCCTGTTCAGTGTGTACACTGTTGGCAAAGTGAAAGTAGAGTTCCGAAATCATATATGCATACCCCAATTTCCTAATCAATTTACTGTTTCCTCAATTGTAGTGAAATGTTAAAAGCGCTGATCTTGCACGTAACACATCATCATGTCATGTCATGTCATGTTGATCAAGTGTTTTGAAATCAATCCATGTATGATAAAGTTACAGGTTAGACTCAAATCTCAAATGTTGTCAAACAAGCTCATAGTGTGACCTTGACCTTTGAGGTACGGGTCTTGGTCTTACGTACGACACATCGTCATATCATCTTGATCAACTGAGCCAAATTAAAGACAAAGCTACAGACCAGACACGAAGTATCAAACTAATTGAAAGTATGGCCTTGACCTTAGAGAAAGGGTTCCATGCGACACTTCATCATGTCATGTTGATCAACCTACTCAAGAGTATTGAAATCCATCTATGTATGACAAAGTTAAGAACCGGACATTACATCTCATACAGACTCAAATTGGTGTCAAACAAACTCAAAGTGAACCTTGACCTTTGAGGTACGGCGTGGGTCTTACGCGCGACACGTCATCATGTTATTCCGACGTATTTGAACCAATTGTTTTTGAAATTTATCCAGATAACAAAGTTACAGACCGGACACGAAATCTCAAACAGACTAAACGTGTCGTCAAACAAAGTTTAACTGTGACATTGACCTTTGAGGTAGGGTTGTGGGTCTTATGCACGACACATCGTCATGTTATGCTGATCATTTGTTGCAAGTATTGATAAAATCCATCTATAAATGGCAAAGTTACAGGCCGGACACGAAATATCGGACGGAAGAACGCACGGACGTTCTTGTGGAAGTGTAATTGTGGGGTGAGGTTTTGATATGTTATAAAACATCTTTTTTTTTCAGAAAACAAAACAAAAACTATTTTCTTTCCAACCTTAATATCACAAACCTTGAGATCCAACCCTAATGACACTAAAAAAGAATGAAAAAAGGTGAAAAAAAAGTAAAAGAAAAATGTGAAGGAAATTAAATTAACCCCACAATGCCATTTGCACGGGTATTCGCACTTGTGGGGTGATCATTTCACCCCACAAGTACCAAAAAAAAAACACAAGTCCATTCTGAACCGCCAACTCAACCCACAAGTGCTGCTCCAGACGTACGGACAGACGGACAGACGGACGAACACTGCGATGAAAAATGGTACTAGCAGCTACTTCGCTTGGCGTTCAGCATTCAGAGGATAGTTCTATGTCTGGTCGTCCCGGTGTCAGTATAATTTGACTGGGTGGGGTATATAGATGGGTATACATATTTCAGTGGCCCACGTCCTAAATTTAAACGGAGGGTTAGGAGGAAAAGTGGCAGCGTATCTGTCTATTTTAAGAATTAGTTGTTAAATCATATAATGAGCGTGTTAGTTCATACCAGTTTTTTTTACAAAATAAGCTTGGTTTCCTATTTTTATATCTTCATTGTCAAATATTGGTGCTGATAAGAATGTTTTATCGTTTATAGGTGTGTGAGCCTTTAAAATTTAAATATGTGATTTTAAAACATCTTTCCACGTGTTTGTTACACTTGATTAGATTTCTTTTACATACATATTTCCACAGACAGAGACTTTTATTATATCTAAAATGTTTTTAACTAAGCTAGCATAATTGCTTTTTTCTAAAATAAGTCTCCTAAGCCATGTTGCTTTTAATGCTGTTATATATGCAAACATATTAATCATTTTCAGATCACCATCTGCATAATTTTTACACAATACAGCATTTCTATCATATTATAGTAAAATGAATGAAGTTTAATATATGTAAATTTCAAGAACTTGTACGAACGCACTTTTTGTTCAATCAGGCGTGAAAGTTCAAAATGTGATGTTTATATATTTTAGATGATACGACTAAAGCAATGGATGCAATTTTACTTTGTTTTGGCACTCATAAAACAGTGCGACATTTAGCGTTTGAGTTGCGACCAATACCGGTGGTACAAATCTTGCGACATTTAGCGGAAGTGGATTTTGCGACATATAACGTTGGTTGCGACATTGAACGTCAGTCTTGCCACATATAACGTAAGTGCGACATTTAACGTTGGTGTGACAATTAACGTTGGTTGCGACATTTAGCGTAAGTGCGACATATAACATTGGTTGCGATATATAACGTTAGTGCGACATTTAACGTCAGTATTGCGACATTTAGCGTTAGTGCGACATTTAACGTTGGTTGCGACATATAATGTTAGTGCGACATTTAACGTTGGTTACGACATATAACGTTAGTGCGATATATAACGTTGGTTGCGACATATAACGTTAGTGCGACATTTAACGTTGTCACAGATGGACAACTGGAGACACTTATCTAAATTTCAGGTGGCATATTTGGCGATTTTTTATCTTGGATCTGCCTCGCATGCGGAAGGTTGTGGGTTAGATGCCCGGCCGGGTCAATTAAAAATAGTACTAGAAGCTTCCTCGCTTGACGCTCAGCATTGAAAGGAGAGTTCTAGGTTTGGTCGGCCCGGTGTCAGTATAATATGACTGGGTGGGGTATCATACCATGTATCTTCGGCATGATACTCCAGTTTGGCAGCGCTAAGAATACTGTCTCATGTAGACATCGTCGCGATTTGACTGAAAAATTGTTGAAAGCGACGCTAAACACCATACAAAAACCACAACAACATTATTACTCTTGGAAACACATCTCGTCCTGAACAAACCAACATATTATTGTGATTTTGGTATCAAAAGAAAGGAATTAACTGTACTTTTGGTGGTGAACTTTTCTTTTTTTAGATTTAAAGAAATTAAAAACAAATGCGTTACAATTATTTTTTGTGATCCTTTTCTTAATTTTATGCCATTTATAAAGTAAAAAATATGAAAATAACTCCTACCGGATATCTTTATGGAATGGTCACCACCGATGGAGAACTTACCTTTGTATATTTCTACATATAATGTCTTTTTATTATGTGTTGTTAAATTGTTTTCATTAAATCAATTACGATACCTTTTTCGGTTTAAAGAAATAAAATTACGTAAAAAATCCAACATTTCTCGTTTTCAAACCGTAATAATTTAAATGTTAAAGAAAAACATCAAATAATTGATAAATAAAAAGTCAGCTTTACTTTGATACTACAATTATTAAATTCAGATAAAGATTTAAAGAGTTATTGAAGCAATACTAAAGGTAACACCTGAAATTTGAGCCGTGTAGATTATATTGATTTTAGCCTGCCATTCTCTGTTACAAGTGTAATTAAGTCACTGATTACTTTTAATAATAATTGTTGTATTTGGTTTTAATTAAAAACAACAACACACACACTTGAAAGCTGCCCAACAGCTAGCTATGTAAAAGACAATGCAATACGTCAAGCTTATATCATATAAGACCTTCAGCGACATAACATAACATGTCAGAGTTAAATAATGTATTACTTCAAACCTATATAGTTCAGGTTCCATTGGCATGTAAAGTTTCATACTCAACTCGTGTCATATGTCATATTTAAATGTCATGCTATTATGTCGTGCTCCATAGTTATAACAATTCTTACTTGCTGACATTTTTTGTTTATATTAATTTCATGCTTATTCTGTATTTATGCTTAATGGTTTTGGTTGTTTCTCAATGGGAAATAAAGAGTTAACAACATACCGAAACTAATGCCTACTTCTGCACGTGTTATATTCCAGGTGAAGAATCCACTTTATATAAAAAAACATGAAGTCCAGTTTAGTTGAATATGATTTTCAAACACATTAGTAATAATATACGACACTATAACGAATACTCGCACAGGTCAATTGTTCGACTGTGTAGATAATTATACACTTTGGGCTGTTGTGTGGATATTCCGTGCAATGAATTGTGTAGTACAGACCTACAAACCCGTGCAAATAATGATCCACAGGTGAATTCATTTGAGCATGAATTATTAACTCTACAGGGGCGGATCCAGCATTTCAGTACAGAGGGGACGTACTTATTTGGCGCAAACACAAAATCTGAACGTGCACATATGTCAGTAGAAATATAGTGAATTAAAAAAATAATGGAATTTAGGAAAATATCCGCAATTGCTCTTTGTAAAGTGTTGTAAAGGCCGAATAATGTCCGGTCAGTGCACATACCATGGTCTGTGTGCATGTAGAAACAGGCCAATGTCTCGTACTGTTGATTATATTATTACACATTTGAACAATTTTGAGTGTTTATGTAATGTTCATATATTTGATATCACAGAGTGTTCGGATAACAGTCCGATAACACGTTCTTTGAAATGTAATATGAAAATGAGCGTGAATTGGTGTGTACAAACAACAAATAAAATTGTATGGCATACCAACAATGTATATAGTTTTTTTCAAGTTGTTTAAATTAAAAAAAAATACATATTTGACGATTTATCGGATAAGCTGACTTCCGGTGAAAATGATATAAGTAACTAAGTTGTTTTTCTGATATTGTTTATAATATCTCATTCCAGTGTTTTGGTTAAACATTTTCTTAAAAATGAGTTGTTAAAAAGATACACCATGGTTTAATGTCAAAAGTCGAGAGACAAGGCGGGATTTTTTTAAAATTGTAAACGCACATGCATAGTTCTGGTTCTATCCAGGAAGACTTCGAGCGTTGTTAAAAAAGCTAGCGGTCAAGACGAAATAAGTTATCATTTGTTAAAAGAAACAGTTAAAACACTATGCCGATCACTTTGTATCATTTTTAATAGGTCTCTACAAGAAAGCACATACCCAAATCGTTTAAAATAAGCAAATGTTATGCCATTATCTAAAAAGGGTGCTAAAGATATTCTATCAAACTATAGACCTATTTCATGAATTAGTTGTATTGACAAGGCCATGGAAACAGTAATATCCAAGCATTGATACAATTATTTACATTTAAATTACCTGATTTATAAAAATCAGTCTGGGTTTCTTCCTGGTCATCCAACAGTATATCAGTTAAGTGACATGTACCACCAAATTAGTAAGGCATTTGATGAAAAGAAAACCACCAGTATAGTTTTTTTGTGATATATCAAAAGCATTTGACAGAGTTTGGCATTCAGGTCTATTACAGAAACTGCGTCAGTATGGAGTTACAGGCAAACTTAACAAATGGGTTGAAAATTATCTAAATAATAGAATGCAAAGAGTATTTGTATGATCATCTTTTTCACAAACTAAATATATAAATGTCGGTGTTCCTCAAAGCTCGGTACTAGACCCTCTTTTATTCTTAATTTATGTCAATGATATAGCGAAATCTTTAGTAAGTACTACTAGACTTGCAGTATCATCATTTAACACAAAACAAATTAAAACAACCCTTAATTCTGATTTACAAAAGATTTCTGCTTGGTCAAGACAATGGCTGGTAAACTTTAATCCATTAAAACACAAGTAGTAACTTTTTCGCTGGCCAACAAATAACTTTCAAAATTAATCTTCGATGGAACTGATCTAGTTTCTGTTCAGCACCACAAGCATCTTGGTGTTACTTAAAGTAAAGACGGTTCCTGGTACGAACATATATTGAAAATCTCTTCTTCAGCAGCAACAGTTTTAGGTTCAATGCAAATGTCAAAATTCAAGCTAAAACGCTCAACACTCAATCAAATTTATATTTCATACCTTAGACCTATATTAGAATATGCATCAGTTGTTTGGGATAGCTGCACCATTATCGAAGTAAACATTTGCCTGCCCTGGGGATTTTAGGAAATTTGTGAAATTTTCTCAAGAACCAACTGTTCATAATTGGTATAAATGTTCACTATGGGCAGGATTTTAAGTTTGTTCAAATAAAGGGGCTAGGGACCATTTAGGCCCAGTAAGGGGACTTCAATTTTTTCATAGGAATAAATTGGGAAAACAGGAACTGTACTCCTAACGTATATGTTTCTTATACATATTTGGTATTATTCTTATCATATTGATGATAGAAGCTTTATTTAGTCATAACAAATAAGACTGGGTCCTTCAAAGGGGACTGTATATCAATAAGGAATAAGCAGGGGTCAAGAAAGCGATAACATCAATAATTTCTGATCCAAGTTCAGTCATATTCGATATAAATGATCACTTTAAGAAGGAGTTTCAACTTTGTTCAATCTATTGGGGCCCAGTTAGGGGACTTCCTTTTGGCACAAGGACAATATAGGAAAACAGTAAATTGTCTTTTTAGTAATTATTTTAATCATCTTTAGAGCAGGAGTATTGTTTAATGAAAAAAGTTGAGACTGGGTCCTTAAAGGGAGTAAAAATGCGATGAATGTGTTAAAAATAAAACTATTCTTAAAATGGATAAATAGCATCTCATTATCATAAATAAATAAAATCCGAATGGTTTGGTTTGTCACATCTTCCAAAACATTACAAAATCGATGTTACAATAGGAGTTGCAAACCATAAATGAAACTCCCATTCTAAAAATAAACTGCTCTTAAATTCTTCTGAATGAACAACTCATCGCCATTCCGATTCTTTTGAGGTGAAACGATGTTTACAAAAGGTTAACCTAAATGACGGACCAAATTACAATAAAAATGAAAACAAATGGCGGCTCATTTATTACGTCACAAAATATATTGCAAATTTAAACAGGAAATTTATTTTAATCTAACATAGGTGCTTAACCTAAGATAGGAAATCCCTTTTCAGTATATTTGTTTGCATGTTTAAAAAGATCCTTTTGACAGTTTGTGGTCAATGAGTATATATATAGGCACGATATATTGGAAAAGAATGTTTTAACCAATTTTGAAATTTTGAAAAATCCTGATATATCCCCTTTAAAGGTGAGTTGGGGTTGTGGTTGGGAGTGGAGCAATATCAATAAAGGCCCAGCAGGGCCAAAAAAGATATCAAATTGTAAATTTCAATAAAAATAAATGTGTTTATATTTGGTGTAAATTATCTCTATGACTAAGGTTTTCAAGTTTGTTCAAGTAAAGGGACTAGTGTCTATTGTGGCCCAGTAAGGAGAACTATGTCAACACAGTTAATTCTCAAAATTTGAGAAGAAATTACAAGTGAAATGAGGTGAATGACTTAGAGCCTGTTGTTAGTCTATGTCAGGATAATATATACAAAGTTATATTAACTGGTTTAAGATCAACTTGCTGTTTTATTGTCCTTGAGGATATACTAGACATAGTTTACTTTATGGCCATTTGTGTACTTTACTAATGTACTGAGGTGATCATATGCTTGGCGCGAAAGTAGTTTACCTACTTTTACAGACATAAACATCACATATTGACGATTACCCGAGAAGAGTGTTGATTTTTTAGTACCAGTATCAACATGCTCATCACGAGGAATATGACGGTTTTTGTGATACCAGTATCAACATGATCATCACGAGTAATATGACGGTTTTTGTGATACCAGTATCAAACATGCTCATAACAAGTAATATGACGGTTTTTGTGATACCAGTATCAACATGCTCATCACGAGTAATATGACGGTTTTTGTGATACCAGTATCAACATGCTCATCACGAGTAATATGACGGTTTATGTTATACCAGTATCAACATGCTCATCACGAGTAATATGACGGTTTTTGTAATACCAGTATGAACATGCTCATCACGAGTAATATGACAGTTTTTGTGATAACAGTATCAAACATGCTCATCACAAGTAATATAACGGTTTTTGTGATACCAGTATCAACATGCTCATCACGGGTAATATGACGGTTTTTGTGATACCAGTATGAACATGCTCATCACAAGATATATGACTTTTTTTGTGATACCAGTATGAACATGCTTTTTTCCCTTTATAATTGCATATCTTGAACCAGTGAAGAATTTGAGCCAAGACACATGCTGCAGAATTTGATTTTTTCACTCTGTTTTTGGACATAAATGTTACACTGGAACCCTATACGAAACGTAAAAGTGGTTTGAGACGTTACTACGCCGCATTTTCGGTGATAACTACACACGATAAACCGGTACTTCCTGTTATTTTTGTGCACTCGGTTGGGTAGTGAGGTAAAAAAATTCCATTATTTTCATATTATTATTTCGGATCTGCCTATGAAAGTAGAGGTTTAGGTTCGTGTGTTTTCCGGCACAAAACTGATATGACTCCCGGAAGAGCAGACCGATGTTGACTTTACGAGTCTATAACTATTATTTAAAGGGAACATGACAATGTTGATATATATATATATACATGATATGGAATCCAACCACCACAGTATGTGTACACATCTATTATTCTACATGTAGATTATTATTGTTGTACCTATACAACAGTTTGTAAATAGTAACTTCTATTAAATCACTTTCCATCAGTATGCTTATATAATTTTCCGGGCTACATCTGACACAAACTTAATTATTCCATTTTTACGTGACCATTGTTTGCCCGAGTTTCAGTACTTAAGGTACTTTGGTTACAGACAGTCTTATAAAAGAGTTACCGACTTCTAAATTAGGTGTGTATATTAGATTGTAAATGCTGCTGAAGATTTGTGTTATTGTAAAGTAACACGAAAGTTAGTGCGCTTGGAGACACCGATGAAGCTTGAAAGCCCGTAGTTATGGTTGATGTATAGCAGGTCCCCGTATGTTCCCTCCGTGACGAACACATCGTCATCCTTCGTCAGATATACGAGGAAAGAACGAGATGAGCCAAAACGCGACCTACAGTGACGCTGTTTTTCATAAGATCGAGGACGATTGTATACGCCGTGTGAGAGCAAACATATAAAGAAAAGAGATTTGTGCCGTTGATTGGAGCGATGAAGTTTCCATGGTTATTGTTGTATGCGTTGCCTGTATTCAGCTGGACGCTATCGTAGACGATCGGTTGTCTCTGTGTACCCGCAATCGAGCTCGTGCGATATGCCATAAAATAAACTGATGCATGGGTAGTCAGAGCTGAATAAAAAAAAAAAACTTTTGTTTTAATATTGCGTCATTTAAATGTATATTTAGAAATGTAATAAGAAAATATATATCCATAAAGGTATGCACATTCACAATTTATGATATAAATATGGAGATAATTATTTGTGAATAACAAGACATAAATGTACAGACTACGAGCGCACCTAGCCACAATGCAAACCATAGATACACTACCAAGGCATCTGCCAAACCAATACATTGATGTTAACCATGATTTATATACTATGGATTTACAATTAACATATATGACCTGATAGCTTTATATAAGTTAGATCCAGTTAAGGATTCATGACTACTAATATGCTATATAAAGGACGGACATGTATACGTCTGTAGTATTTCCCTGTCCGTAGCCAGTACCTACAGTTGTATACTTCTGTAGTATTTCCGTGTCCGTAGACAGTAACTACAACGGTATACTTCTGTAGCATTTCCGTGTCCGTAGACAGTAACTACAGTTGTATAGTTCTGTAGTACTTCCCTGTCTGTAGACACTACACACAGTTGTATACTTCTGTAGATTTCCCCTGTCTGTAGACAGTACATACAGTTGTATAATTCTGTAGTATGTCGCTGCCTATAGACAGTACCTACAGTTTTAGAAAAACAGTTGAATACCCCCTGGGAGAAACGTTAATACTAGAATACATCAAAACCGGATACAGTCAATGCGTTATTGGTAAGGAATAGGAATACCCCCTGGGAGAAACGTTAATACTAGAATACATCAAAACCGGATACAGTAAATGCGTTATTGGTAAGGAATAGGAATACCCCCTGGGAGAAACGTTAATACTAGAATACATCAAAACCGGATACAGTCAATGCGTTATTGGTAAGGAATAGAAATACCCTCTGGGAGAAACGTTAATACTAGAATACATCAAAACCCGATACAGTAAATGCGTTATTGGTAAGGAATAGGAATACCCTCTGGGAGAAACGTAAATACTAGAACACATCAAAACCGGATACAGTAAATGCGTTATTGGTAAGGAATAGGAATACCTTCTGGGGGAAACGTTAATACTCGAATACATCAAAACCGGATACAGTAAATGCGTTATTGGAAAGGAATAGGAATACCCTCTGGGAGAAACGTAAATACTAGAATAAATCAAGACCGGATACAGTAAATGCGTTTTTTGGTAAGGAATTGGAATACCCTCTGGGAGAAACGAAAATACTAAATACATCAAAACCGGATACAGTAAATGCATTATTGGTAAGGAATAGGAATATCCTCTGGGAGAAACGTCTATACTAGAATACATCAAAACCGGATACAGTCAACGCATTACTGGTAAGGAATAGGAATACATTCTGGGAGAAACGTTAATACTAGAATACATCAAAATCGGATACAGTAAATGCATTATAGGTAAGGAACAGAAATACTCTCTTGGAGAAACGTCAATACTAGAATACATCAAAACCGGATACAGTAAATGCGTTATTGATAAGGAATACGAATACCCCCTGGGAGAAACAATACATCAAAACCGGATACAGTCAATGGGTTATTGGTAAGGAATAGGAAAACCCACTGGGATAAACGTTAAACCTAGAATACATCAAAACCGGATACAGTAAATGCGTTATTGGTAAAGATTAGGAATACCATCTGGGAGAAACGTAAGTACAAGAATACATCAAAACCGGATACAGTCAATGCGTTATTGGTAAGGAATAGGAATACCCTCTTGGAGAAAAGTTAATACTAGAATATATCAAAACCGGATACAGTAAATACGTTATTGGTAAGGAATAAGAATTAACCCTGGGAGAAATGTTAATACTAGAATACATCAAAACCGGATACAGTAAATGCATTAATAATAAGGAATAGGAATACCCCTTGGGAGAAACATTAATACTAGAATACATCAAAACCGTATACAGTCAATGCGTTATTGGTAAGAAATAGGAATGCCCCTGGGAGAAACGTCAATACTAGAATACATCAAGACCGGATACAGTAACTGCGTTTTTTGGTAAGGAATTGGAATACCCTCTGGAAGAAACGCTTATAGTAGAATACATCAAAACCGGATACAGTAAATACGTTATTGGTAAGGAATAGGAATAACCCCTTGGAGAAACGTTAATACTAGAATACACAAAATCCGGATACAGTCAATGTGTTATTGGTAAGGAATAGGAATACCCCCTGGGAGAAACGTTAATACTAGAATACATCAAAACCGGATACAGTCGATGCGTTATTGGTAAGGAATAGGAAAACCCCCTGGGAGAAATGTTAATACTAAAATACATCAAAACCGGATACAGTCAATGCGTTATTGGTAAGGAATAGGAATACCCTATGGGAGAAACGTTAATACTAGAATACATCAAAACCGGATACAGTCAATGCGTTATTGGTAAGGAATAGGAATACCTCCTTGGAGAAACGTTAATACTAGAATACATCAAAACCGGATACAGTCAATGTGTTCTTGGTAAGGAATAGGAATACCCCCTGGGAGAAACGTTAATACTAGAATACATCAAAACCAGATACAGTCAATGCGTTATTGGTAAGGAATAGGAAAACCCCCTGGGAGAAACGTTAATACTAAAATACATCAAAACCGGATACAGTAAATGCGTTATTGGTAAGGAAAAGGAATACTCTCTGGGAGAAACGTAAATACTATAATACATCAAAACCGGATACAGTAGATGCGTTATTAATCAGGAATAGGAATACCCCCTGGGAGAAACGTTAATAGTAGAATACATCAAAACCGGATACAGTAAATGCGTTATTGGTAAGGAATAAGAATACCTCCTGGGAGAAACGTAAATACTAGAATACATCAAAACCGGATACAGTCAATGGGTTATTGGTAAGGAATAGGAATACCCTCTGGGAGAAACGTAAATACTAGAATACATCAAAACTGGATACAGTAAATGCGTTATTTGTAAGGAATAGGAATACCCTCTGGGAGAAACGTAAATACTAGAATACATCAAAACCGGATACAGTAAATGCGTTATTGGTAAGGAATAGGAATACTCTCTGGGAGAAACGTAAATACTAGAATACATCAAAACCGGATACAGTCAATGGGTTATTGGTAAGGAATAGGAATACCATCTGGGAGAAACGTTAATACTAGAATATATCAAAACCGGATACAGTCAATGCGTTATTGGTAAGGAATAGGATTACCCCCTGGGAAAAACGTTAATACTAGAAAACATCAAAACCGGATATAATAAATACGTTATTGTAAGGAATAGGAATACCCCCTGGGAAAAACGTTTAAAGTTCACGTATGCATTTCATTTGTTGCAAGATCTTGTTTACTTGGACTGACGTCACGTCATGAACTTCATGTGACGTTTACCGTTAGTTCCGTTAGTAGCGTGCACTCAATCAGTGTGTTTACAGCATAGCAAAAATGACAATGGTATTGCTGTTTGATGCCGTAAACTATGTTTATTTTTAATATCAAAAGGGTAAAATCATGCAATATTAGAATATACAGCGTAAATATAGGTATTAACAGCACAATTTTGCGTTTTCATCGGAAAATGAAATACTTTAGTCCATTTAATGTTCCTGAAAGAAATTTGGGCTTAACGAACATTAACCTAGCCTTATGTTTTTCGTCATCCAATGAAACCTCAAAATTGTGCTTTAAATACACTCAACCGATTTAGAAACGTAACGGTTATACAATGTGTCAACACAATTCATGTTTTTAATTTCATGCCGACAATAGTGATATAAAACGCACAAATTTTGCAAATTTCATTGATGTATTGCAATAAATGGGCACATAACAACGTGTTGCATACCATCGGTGCTTATGTCAAATTCACAAATTACTACCGCGTATTTTAGTGTTCCTCACTCGCAATAACGTTAAACATCTACACTTCACAGACGGCACTTTAGTAGCTATACGACTTAGTGGACTGTTATTTCACGTATAAACGAGGACGTTGAAATCATCATCGTACAACCTTTGCATTTCTAAATCGGGTAAGTGTATTTAACTGATTAATATATTTTTTTATTTATTAAAGGATGAGCTTATGACATAGGCAGAAATGTTCGGCACAATTTAACATGTTGGTAGAAAATGTAAACATAAAGTCTATATTTTAAGTCAGAACATTGGTCGAATTAAAGGATTAAAAGTATGATAACATAGAACAAAACATTTAACGCAACTTTCATCACACTCAACGTTATATATGGCATATCCAGTTTTATTGAATGAATCTGAGTAGAACCACCGTTCTCCCGCAAGAAACTGGTATTTTTTACTTATATTTTTTTTGAGAGAGCGGGACTCGAACCTAAGTGGTAAGAGGTAAGTGATCATGTGACAGTGCCTTAGACAGCTCGGCCACGGAAAACCCCTTAAATTATACTATCTTCGGGTGTATACGATTCTTTTTTTGATATCTACCTCATTGTTAAAAATAAAGAAATTGATTATTAATCATCATATCAGACATAGTTTCAATATATACTTTCATTTAAATGGAGTGGCATTGCAGTGAATATAGTGATGAATGCCTACATCAGAGGTCGCAGGATTCAGCTAATCTTTATCTTTTCCTATGACGAAATGTTTAGGCCGTTTATGTTTGCGGCCTTCGAGTGTTCAACTTGAACATTTATTATATTATAATTTAATTGATGTAAAGGAAGTCATTGTCAATAAAGTTGTTGAAATCTTAAAATGTTTCACTTAAAACTAACAATGCAATATTTCAGACAAGAGTATCATAAAAATTGTCACATTACTCGTGATGAGTATGTTGATACTGGTATCACAAAAACGATCATATAATTCGTGATGAGCATGTTCATACTGGTATCACAAAAACCGTCATATTACTCATGATTAGCATGTTCATACTGGTATAAAAAAAAACGTCATATAACTCGTGATGAGTATGTTGATACTGGTATCACAAAAGCCGTCATATACCTCGTGATGAGCACGTTCATACTGGTATCACAAAAACCGTCATATTACTCGTGATGAGCATGTTGATACTGGTATCACAAAAACGATCATATAATTCGTGATGAGCATGTTCATACTGGTATCACAAATACCGTCATATTATTCGTGATTAACATGTTCATACTGGTATCACAAAAAACGTCATATAACTCGTGATGAGCATGTTGATACTGGTATCACAAAAGCCGTCATATACTTCGTGATGAGCACGTTCATACTGGTATCACAAAAACCGTCATATTACTCGTGATGAGCATGTTGATACTGGTATCACATAAACCGTCATATAACTCGTGATGAGCAAGTTGATACTGGTATCACAAAAACCGTCATATTACTCGTGATGAGCATGTTGATACTGGTATCACAAAAACCGTCATGTAACTCTCGATGAGCATGTTCATACTGGTATTACAAAAACTGTCACATAACTCGTGATGAGTAGTTCATACTGGTATCACAAAAAAGTGATTTAACTCGTGATGAGCATGTTGATACTGATATCACAAAAACCGTCATATTACTCGGTATGAGCATGTTGATACTGTTATAACAAAAACCGTCATATGGCTCGTGATGAGCATGTTCATACTGGTATCACAAAAACCGTCATATGACTCGTGATGAGCATGTTCATACTGGCATCACAAAAACGTCATATAACTCGTGATGAGCATGTTCATACTGATATCACAAAAACGTCATATTACCTGTGATGAGCATGTTGATACTGGTATCACAAAAACCGTCATATTACTCGTGATGAGCATGTTGATACTGGTATCACAAAAACCGTCATGTAACTCGTGATGAGAATGTTCATACTGGTATTACAAAAACCGTCATATAACTCGTGATGAGCATGTTGATACTGGTATCACAAAAACCGTCATATTACTCGTGATGAGCATGTTCATACTGTTATCACAAAAACCGTCATATGACTCGTTATGAGCATGTTGATACTGGTATCACAAAAACAGTCATATAAATCGTGATGAGCATGTTCATACTGGTATCACAAAAATCGTCATATAACTTGTGATGAGCATGTTCATACTGGTATCACAAAAACCGTTATATTACTCGTGATCATATTACTCGTGATGAGCATGTTCATACTGGTATAACAAAAACAGTCATATTAATCGTGATGAGCATGTTCATACTGGTATCACAAAAATCGTCATATAACTTGTGATGAGCATGTTCATACTGGTATCACAAAAACCGTCATATTACCCGTGATGAGCATGTTGATACTGGTATCACAAAAACCGTCATATAACCCGTGATGAACATGTTCATTCTGGTATCACAAAAACCGTCATATTACCTGTGATGAGCATGTTGATACTGGTATCACATAAACCGTCATATTACTCGTGATGAGCATGTTGATACTGGTATCACAAAAACCGTCATATTACTCGTAATGAACATGTTGTTACTGGTATCACAAAAAACGTCATATTACTCGTGATGAGTATGTTGATACTGGTATCACAAAAACCGTCATATTACTTGTGATGAGCATGTTTGATACTGGTATCACAAAAACCGTCATATTACTCGTGATGAGCATGTTCATACTGGTATTACAAAAACCGTCATATTACCTGTGATGAGCATGTTGATACTGGTATCACATAAACCGTCATATTACTCGTGATGAGCATGTTGATACTGGTATCACAAAAAACCGTCATATTACTCGTGATGAGCATGTTGATACTGGTATCACAAAAACCGCCATATTACTTGTAATGAGCATGTTTGATACTGGTATCACAAAAAAACGTCATATAACTCGTGATGATCATGTTGATACTGGTATCACAAAAACGTCATATTACTCGTGATGAGCATGTTGATACTGGTACTAAAAAATCAACACTCTTCTCGGGTAATCGTCAATATGTGATGTTTATGTCTGTAAAAGTAGGTAAACTACTTTCGCGCCAAACACCATGACAACTACAGATATTAAAAAAAAGTGTTGATGTTTACAAGGACGTGTATAGAAGGATAGGAAACTTGCATCTCCTGACTAAATGTTGATAAAATAGCATACAAAGGATTACTAATTTGGCATGAGTGTTCACAAAATCTCACCTAGTTGCCTTTCCATCTCTATATAATTCCTTGATGTTTATGTCTATAAATTTTAGCTTAGCAACTTTCATAGCACACACTTTGACAAATACAGGTATTTAAACATATGGTAGATGTTTATGTCTGTAAAATGTTGGGTTAGTGACTTTTGTGCCACACACCATGACAACTACAGATACAAAAAATTGGTTGCGGTTTGTGTTCTCTCAACACACTGTGAGTTTTGGATCCGACTGTAACTTCAATTTCACATGCTGTGGCCCACGGGTGATGGTGGTTTCATCAACCTACCAGTTCATCTACTATTTTGTGTTAAAAACAGAGAGTGGTTTTGTCAGTTTTGTTTACGGCGGAAGTGTGTCACAGTTTTACTTTAACAAATGAAAACATTTTATAATGAGAATTTCTCTCAATGTTGGGAAGATTTGATTTCGAATTACCGACCTTTGAAATGGATGCAATGTTGTCATTGAGTAATTGTGTACATCTATTATTCTCTATGGTAGTATGCTGGCATATTCATTGCTGCTACGTTTTATAAGATATTTATACCATTCCAATACTATCTTGAGTTTGTTGAATTTATCACATGATTAACGATGCTGGAGTGTAATAAACTCATGTCAGTTTTTTTTTTGTATTAACCTGGTATAATATCACTTCCGATTCATTGCTTGTTTTCCGCCCGAATTTATAAATGACGTCGATTTGTCATGGTTCTATAAATTACGTTATTTTAAGACATTTCATCATAAGATGACTCGCGTCAACTAATATGCCCGATTTGTTATCGTTCCTTATAGAGGTGATCTGTTAGATGAAATGGAAAATGTAAACTTTCCTGAGGTATGTGATAAAAAAAATCTTACATTTGTGCTCATGTATAATTGTATTAAATTCGTTGGGGAAAATAATATAATGCTCGACAGAGCCTCGCATAATATATTTTTTTAACTCGTTTAATAAATTCAATAATAAAGAAGGACTCGTGTAAAATCCCATATTTAAGCTATGTAGGACCTTATTTTTCCCAGATCATATTCTTCCCACCTGGGAAAAATAGGATCCTATTCCTCACAGCTGGGAAAAATAAGATCTCATTTGTCACACATTTCGAGCATATATGTCACAGGTCCTGGGAAATTTATGATCGAAGTTGGTTTTGTATGTACCATGGAATCACATTCCTCACAGGTCAAAAATTGCATGATTGTTTTAGCAACAAATTACCTTTTTAAAACTGAGTCACATTTGTCACAGATTGCTATTGTCGGTATTGCAGACATATTTTGTTGCTATACATGTATGCGTTTATATTATAGTTATAAAGAATCATCGATTATGTTGTTGTTGTTGTTTTTGTTTTTTGCTGGTGCTGCTGTTAGTTCTCGACTTGACAGATGCTGTAGAAGTGGAAATAGTAATCATTCTTGTTGGCAGCGTAATAGTAAGTGTAAAAGTAGTAGTATATGGCAGTATGGTTGTTGTTGTGAATTGTATAGGCATTGTTTTGCTTGCTATCGATAAATGGTGGTTGATGTAGGCGCAGACAAGGTAGTTGTTGGCTTTTTTTTGTTGTTATTACAGCAGTCGTTGTATTCGTATATAGTCTATACCATTTCATATTAGCTCCATTGAAATAGAAAGCTGGCAGTTTCTTTAATCACTCTCGAGTCTGCTTCCTGGGTCAAACTCATCATTACTGAGTGTTCATGAGAAAAATTCTATGAGAACGTTCACCTACCGAGGATAGAACCCGGGACCTCTACATCTGAGCGCCTGTTACGGTATAGATAAAGTTAAGATGTGTTAAATGAAATAATTATTGTTGTTGTTTGTTTTATTGTTGGAGATATACGTGCCGTTGTTGGGCGCAGTACTTCCGCAATAACTGGAGGTGGCACTTGTTTGTAATGGTACTCGTAGGCGTAATAGTGGTAGTTGTTGGCGTTGTTGTTGTGGTGTTTGATCGCTTAATTGTTTTCCGCTCACCTGAGTACGAAATGCCAAATGTGAAATATTGTGATCAACATATATCCGATGTATGTTCGTCGTAAATATTTTTTAAACATATTGTCTTGTCTGAACCCATTTATATTTGGTAAATAAGTAGCATCATAAAGTGATTCTTGACAACGATTTCCAAATCTGGCACCGCCCCAGAGGTCAAACGTTTCATTTATACTTGTATATGAAAATCTTCTTGTCTAAAACTGCAATGCCCGTACCTTTGATATGTGGTATGTAGCAATACAGTATATGTAGTGATCTTTTACCGACACTGTTCAAATTAAGTCCGATCCCTTTGATTATCGAGTGGGAAATTCAGACGCCCTGTGCTTAAAAGTAATGCTGGAAATAAGTAATCATGAATAGGATTTGCAAAGATAGACTGGTTCCTGAACTTAATCAAGACTTTCCGATGATGTATACGGGTTACTTATGTGTTTTTAAAAACAGACGCGGGAATGTGTGAAATCCGTCCATCCCCGCAACGTATTGTCAACCACTCTACAATCGTATTTACTATTTATATATTTTTCTACTGTAATTATTAATTAATCATAATACTGTTGGTATGTTGTAAAAGAGCAGACTACGTTCGTTGTACGTAAAATATATCGTCATTGACCGAGATTCATACATTATAACATCTCTGAAATTATAAGTAAATTGCACAAACTAAGTATGGCATACTTAAAATGTGAGAGCTTCTTAATAAGCAATTTATATTCATAAAAATATGTACTGGAA
This sequence comes from Panopea generosa, assembly GCA_029582155.1. NCBI lineage: Eukaryota > Metazoa > Mollusca > Bivalvia > Adapedonta > Hiatellidae > Panopea > Panopea generosa. Next base: position 12,765,243 of record CM055906.1, read on the forward strand.
AATGTATTTCCAACACTTTCAACGGATAAATTTTGTGCCAACAGTGAATACCACAATGCAAGCAGAGCTTTGGTTTAAAGATAGTTCTGTTCTGAGCCTGCCTGATATGGTCGAGCTTTAACGTTAGGGTAACAGTTCAACCCCCGGGGGTCACAATCCGAACAAGATAGATAAAGACAAAATTTTAAAGATGTGTTGGTGTTATTGTTGTTTTTTCAATGGCGTAGTAGTGGTTATTGTAGGTGTTAGGCGTTGGGGGACATATAATATAAACTTCTAAGCTGGCCCAAATATAACGTACAAATAGTATAAGGCTTTCGTTAGAATAAATAGCTCATAACATTAATTATGCATTTTCAAAGAAGTGCATACAGTTTTATTTTATTGTGTACATGTCAGTCGGTCGGTAGGTGGTCGTCCGGTCGGTCGGTCAGCCGGTATTTTTTCTCGAATCAGTTCAATATACGACTACTACTATAACGTATGCTACTACTGCTGCTGCTGCTGTGGCTGCAATTACCGCCGCCGCCATCACAACCACTACCAACTACTGACGATCCTCCTCCTTATACTACTACTACCCCTTCTTATAAACATTGTTGTTGTTGTTATTATTATTATTACTTGTATCGTACTATTATTGTTATTAGTGTTTAGTTCCTTTTATTATTATATTTTTATTATCAAATTTACAAACAGCAATGTCATCGAAAAAATCTGTGAAGAATATGATTCTCTTGTTTACTACCATTTTGGTCAATCATATATGTCACAGTTTGAAACTGTGAGGAATAGGATCCTATTTTTCCCAGACCTGTGAGTAATATGATCTGGGAATAATAAGGTCCTACAAAGCTATTTAAAGTAAACACAATATAATACAAATCTAATCGTTGTGAAAAAGACGTTTGAACTGGAGTTTTAATCAGTTATCAACTTATTCGCTTTACAGCTGTTACAGCTTTGGCTGAGGCGTACCTGGACGAATTTTAACTGTACATCAGATCTGAGTAGCGTAGCTTCGAATCGAGCAGCGAATCTCCCACTCTCGTCGGTGGGGGTTTGGCTTCCACCAAAACAATTTCGAAATATAGAAAGCAAAATTTAATGTTGCGTTCTCGTTCTTCATTTCAGTTTCTTTGTCACTTTCATTGATCTACTAACTGCATATAAGCAAGGCTATGAATCTGGAAAAAAAAAGAGCCAGACTGACGAATTGGGCGCATTGGCGTATGTGTGTATGTCTATGTCAAGATGTTGGGTGAGTATCTTGAACTAAAAACGGGATCTTCTGTAAGGCGACTGTGTTTTCACTGGATTAAGCTGTGAAACAGCCTAGCTTGAAACAATCTAGCCTTGCAAAAGACACAAAAGTTAAACAACTCGTAAATGCGATCTGTTTGACACACACTCAAAATCTTGCCCTCTAAATGTAGCCTAGAACGACTACTAGCGGCTGGGAGTGGCCAAAGAACCCAGGAGTTTGCCAAGGGAGTGTATTTGTGTGTGCCGCGAAGGCCCCCAAAGCTTCGATAGTTCGCCCCAAATGAGCGGGAAACAGGATAGCCTTGCAAAAGACACAAAAGTTAAACAACTCGTACAGGCGATCTGTTTGATACACACTCAAAAGCTTGCCCTCTAAATGTAGTCCAGACTGCCTACTAGCGGCTGGGAGTGGCCAAAGAACCCAGGTGTTTGCCAAGGGAGTGTATTTGTGTGTGACGCAAAGGCCCCCCAAGTTTCGACGGTTCGCCCCAAATGAGCGGGAAACAGGCTAGCCTTGCAAAAGACACAAAAGTTAAACAACTCGTACAGGCGATCTGTTTGTCACACACTCAAAAGCTTGCCCTCTAAATGTAGCCCAGAACGACTACTTTCGACTGGGAGTGTGTCATAGAACCCAAGTGTTGGCAAGGGGGTGTATTTGTGTGCACCGAAAAGACTCGGAAGGCTGGCCCAGGCGTCGCCTGTTTACAATCTATGGCCCTGCCTAATACCAAAAGTTCAAACAATTCGTGCAGACGTTCTACTTGACACACAGTTAAAAGCTTTCCCTCTAAATGTAGCCCAGACACCCTACTAGCGGCTGGGAGTGCGCCAAAGAACCCAGGTGTTCGCCAAGGGGGTGTATTTGTGTGTGCCGCAAAGGCGCCCAAGCGTCAACGGTTCGCCCAAAACGCGCAAGAAACAGGCTAGCCTTGCAAAAGACACAAAAGTTAAACAACTCGTACAGGCGATCTGTTTGACACACACTCTAAAGCTTGCCCTCTTAATGTAGCCCAGAACGACTACTTTCGACTGGGAGTGTGTCATAGAACCCAAGTGTTTGGCAAGGGGGTGTATTTGTGTGCACCGAAAAGACTCGGAAGGCTGGCCCAGGCGTCGCCTGTTTACAATCTATGGCCCTGCCTATTACCAAAAATACAAACAAGTCGTGCAGACGTCCTACTTGACACACAGTTAAAAGCTGGCCCTCTCAATGTAGCCCAGACACCCTACTAGCGGCTGGGAGTGCGCCAAAGAACCCAAGTGTTCGGCAAGGGGGTGTATTTGTGTGTGCCGCCAAGGCGCCCAAGCGTCGCCGGTTCGCCCAAAACGCGCGAGAAACAGGCTAGCCTTGCAAAAGACACAAAAGTTAAACAACTCGTACAGGCGTTCTGTTTGATACACACTCAAAAGATTGCCCTCTAAATGTAGTCCAGACTGCCTACTAGCGGCTGGGAGTGGCCAAAGAACCCAGGTGTTTGCCAAGGGAGTGTATTTGTGTGTGACGCAAAGGCCCCCCAAGCTTCGACGGTTCGCCCCAAATGAGCGGGAAACAGGCTAGCCTTGCAAAAGACACAAAAGTTAAACAACCCGTACAGGCGATCTGTTTGACACACACTCAAAAGCTTGCCCTCTAAATGTAGCCCAGAACGACTACTTTCGACTGGGAGTGTGTCATAGAACCCAAGTGTTTGGCAAGGGGGTGTATTTGTGTGCACCGAAAAGACTCGGAAGGCTGGCCCAGGCGTCGCCTGTTTACAATCTATGGCCCTGCCTAATACCAAAAGTTCAAACAAGTCGTGCAGACGTTCTACTTGACACACAGTTAAAAGCTTTCCCTCTAAATGTAGCCCAGACACCCTACTAGCGGCTGGGAGTGCGCCAAAGAACCCAGGTGTTTGCCAAGGGGGTGTATTTGTGTGTGCCGCAAAGGCGCCCAAGCGTCAACGGTTCGCCCAAAACGCGCAAGAAACAGGCTAGCCTTGCAAAAGACACAAAAGTTAAACAACTCGTACAGGCGTTCTGTTTGACACACACTCAAAAGCTTGCCCTCTAAATGTAGCCCAGACTGCCTTATAGCGATTGGGAGTGGCCAAAGAACACAGGTGTTCGCCAAGGGAGTGTATATGTGTGTGCCGCGAAGACCCCCCAAGCCTCGACGGTTCGCCCCAAATGAGCGGGAAACAGGCTAGCCTTGCAAAAGACACAAAAGTTAAACAACCCGTACAGGCGATCTGTTTGTCACACACTCAAACGCTTGCCCTCTAAATGTAGCCCAGAATGACTACATTCGACTGGGAGTGTGTCATGGAACCCAAGTGTTTGGCAAGGGGGTGTATTTGTGTGCGCCGAAAAGACCGGGAAGGTTGGCCCAGGCGTCGCCTGTTTACAATCTATGGCCCTGCCTAATACCAAAAATTCAAACAAGTCGTGCAGACGTCCTACTTGACACACAGTTAAAGGCTTGCCAAGGGGGTGTATTTGTGTGTGCCGCAAAGGCACCCAAGCGTCGCCGGTTCGCCCAAAACGCGCGAGAAACAGGCCAGCCTTGCAAAAGACACAAAAGTTAAACAACTCGTACAGGCGTTCTGTTTGACACACACTCAAAAGCTTGCCCTCTAAATGTAGCCCAGACTGCCTACATGTATATGTGAGTTTAGGTGGTTAGTGAGACAGGGGTAAGTGGGACAAGATGATATATATGTGACTTTAGATGTTTAGTGAGACAGGGGTTAGTGGGACAAGATGATATATTTGTGAGTTTAGGTGGTTAGTGAGACTGGGGTAAGCGGGTGAAAGATGATATATGTGTTAAAGGCCATAATTGCTCAACTTGACTTTTACAGATGTGGCAACCCAAGTCTAACACAAGCTCGACACAGATCACATCTTATAAAGTGTCTAGGTCACCTTGAACAATGTGATCACATGACACAAGCAGACGACAGTGTGTTGGCTGCACATGCTCTAAGAAATGCACTGAGAGAGGTTGGCAAAATAACAGGGAAAATAACATCAAAGGAAATATTGGATGTTATATTTAGAGATTTTTGTATAGGAAAATAATAAAGTTGATATAAATTACTTATAAATGTGCCCATGGTAACTGTATATTCTCGCATCCACTTTTTCACATAACACTGATGTTTTCATTGTTATTTTTATCACAAGTGAATTAAGGTTTTGAATTTAAATGAGTTAAATAAAACATCATCAATTAATGATTTTGTCTTTCCTAAATCTAACCAGGGACAGAAAAAAAATGTAAAAAACTGATCTAACAGAGTATCTACAGAGGGTAAGGAATGCTCCAAATGATCATGAAGTACTGTATATCTCCTTGCCTCCACAATCTGAGGTGGTTCCAGGGTGCTTTATGAATGATGGCAAGAATAGGGCCACTGTTGTTATAAATGGTATTAGAAGCAACAAATTAACTGTAACAGGGAACTTGCCAAAACTCTGCATTTTACCACTGCCAAGGTTCCATGTTCCTTCTAAATATTGGTGTCTTTGGATATGTAGAGTTAGCCTGGAATCTCCCTCTTTCAGTATTATATTCAGTTTTGTGGCAGTACATTTATTCATCCATGAACCATGCATGTATTGCAGCATATACTGGATACACCATGTGTTGTAATCCATGCCTAATAATTCATTGTATTATAATCAATGCCCAGTCACCCAGTGTATTATAGTCTATATTACAATACATGTGTGTTGTATTGCAGCATATACTGGATACACCATGTGTTGTAATCCATGCCCAGTAATTCATTGTATTATAATCCATGCCCAGTCACCCAGTGTATTATAATCTATATTACAATACATGTGTGTTGTATTGCAGTATATACTTCATACACCCTGTGTTGTAATCCATGCCGAGACATCCAGTGTATTATAATACATGTCCAGTATATTATAGTCTATATTACAATACATGTGTGTTGTATTGCAGCATATACATCATACACCATGTGTTATAATCCATGCCCAGTCATTCAGTGTATTGTAATACCCGTCCAGTATATTGTAGTCTATATTACAATACATGTGTGTTCCATTGCAGCATAAACAGCATATACCAAGTGTTATAATCCATACCCAGTCATTCAGTGTATTGTAATACATGTCCAGTTTATTGTAGTCTATATTACAATACATGTGTGTTGCATTGCAGCATATACAGCATACACCAAGTGTTATAATCCATGCCCAGTCATTCAATGTATTGTAATACATGTCAAGTATATTGAAGTCTATATAATAATACATGTGTGTTGTATTGCAGCATATACTTAATACACCCTGTGTTGTAATCCATGCCGATACATCCAGTGTATTATAATACGTGTCCAGTATATTGTAGTCTATATTACAATACATGTGTGTTGCATTGCAGCATATACAGCATACACCAAGTGTTATAATCCATGCCCAGTCATTCAATGTATTGTAATACATGTCAAATATATTGTATTCTATATTACAATACATGTGTGTTACATTGCAGCATATACTGCATACACCATGTGTTATAATCCATGCCAAGTCATTCAGTGTATTGTAAAACATGTTTAGTATATTGTAGTCTATATTAAAAAAACATGTGTGTTGTATTGCAGCATATACTGCATACACCAAGTGTTATAATCCATGCCCAGTCATTCAGTGTATTGTAATACATGTCCAGTTTATTGTAGTCTATATTACAATACACGTGTGTTGCATTGCAGCATATACAGCATACACCAAGTGTTATAATTCATGCCCAGTCATTCAATGTATTGTAATACATGTCAAGTATATTGTAGTCTATACTAAAATACATGTGTGTTGTATTGCAGCTTATACTGCATACACCATGTGTTATAATCTATGCCCAGTCATTCAGTGTATTGTAAAACATGTTTAGTACATTGTAGTCTATATTACAATACAGGTGTGTTGTATTGCAACATATACTGCCGTACCATGTGTTATAATCCATGCCCAATCATTCAATGTATTGTAATACATGTCCAGAATATTGTAGTCTATATAACAATACATTTGTGTTGTATTGCAGCATATACTGGATACACCATGTGTTATAATCCATGCTCAGTCATTCAGTGTACTGTTATACATGTCCGGTATATTGAAGTCTATATTACAATACATGTGTGTTGTATTGCAGCATATACTGCATACACCATGTGTTGTAATTCATGCCCAGTAATTCATTGTATTATAATCCATGCACAGTCACCCAGTGTATTATAGTTTATATTACAATACATGTGTGTTGTATTGCAGCATATATTTCATACACCCTGTGTTGTAATCCATGCCGAGTCATCAAGTGTATTGTAATACATGTCCAGTATATTGTAGTATATATTACAATACATATGTGTTGTACAGCAGCATATACTGCATAAACCATGTGTTATAATCCATGTTAAGTCATTCAGTGTTTTGAAATACAAGTCTAGTATATTGTAGTCTATATTACAGTACATGTGTGTTGTACTGCAGCATATACTGCATACATCATGTATTATAATCCTTGCCCAGTCATTCAGTGTATTGTAATACATGTTTAGTATGTTGTAGCCTACATTACAATACATCATGTGCGTTATATTGCAGCATATACTGTATACACCATGTGCTATTGTTCATGACAAGTCATTCAGTGTATTGTACTACATGTAAGGTATATTGTAGTCTATATTTCAATACATGTGTGTTGTATTGCAGCATATACTGCATACATCATGTGTTATAATTCATGCCCAGTCATTCAGTGTATTGTACTACATGTTAGGTATATTGTAGTCTTTATTACAATACATGTGTGTTGTATTGCAGCATATACTGGATACGCCATGTGTTATAATCCATGCCCAGTCATTCAGTGTATTGTAATACATGTCAAATATATTGTAGTCTATATTACAATACATGTGTGTTATATTGCAGCATATACTTCATACACCATGTGTTATAATCCATGCCCAGTCATTAAGTGTATTGTAATACATGTCCAGTATATTATAGTCTATATTACAATACATGTGTGTTGTATTGCAGCATATACTGCATACACCATGTGATAAAATCCATGCCCAGTCATTCAGTGTATTGTAATACATGTCCTGTATATTGTAGTCTATATTACAATACCTGTGTGTTTTATTGCAACATATACTGCATACACTATGTGTTGTAATCCATGCCCAGCCATTCAGTGTATTGTAATACATGTCCAGTATATTGTAGTCTATATTACAATACATGTGTGTTGTATTGCAGCATATACTGCATACACCATGTGTTATATTCCATGCCATGTCATTCAGTGTATTGTACTACATGTTTATTATGTTGTAGCCTATATGACAATACATGTGTTTGCACTGCAGCATATATTGCATATACCATGTATTATAATCCATGCCCAGTCATTCAGTGTATTGTACTACATGTTAAGTATATTGTAGTCTATATTACAATACATGTGTGTTGTATTGCAGCATATACTGCATACACCATGTGCTATAATCCATGCCCAGGTATCCAGTGTATTGTAATACATGTCCAATATATTGTAGTCTATATTACAAAACATGTGTGTTGTATGGCAGCATATACTGCCTACGTCATATTTTATAATCCATGCCCAGTCATCCAGTGTATTATACTACATTTTAAGTATAGTGTAGCCTATATTACAATACATGTGTGTTGTTTTGCAGCATATACTGCATACGCCATGTGTTATAATTCATGCCAAGTCACCCAATGTATTGTAATACATGTCCAGTTTATTGTAGTCTATATTACAATACATGTGTGTTGTATTGCAGCATATACAGCATACACGATGTGTTATAATCCATGCCCTGTCATTCAGTGTATTGTTATACATGTCCTGTATATTGTAGTCTGTTTTAAATACATGTGTGTTGTATTGCAGCATATACTGCATATATCATGTATTATAATCCATGCCCAGTCATCCAGTGTATTGTAATACATGTTCAGTGTATTGTAGTCTATATTGCAATACATGTGTGTTGTATTGCAACATATACTGCATACACCATGTATTTTAATCCATGCCCAGTCATCCAGTGTATTGTAATACATGCTCTGTATATTGTTGCCTATATTACAATACATGTATGTTGTATTGCAGCATATATTGCAAACACCATGCACATACCATAGTATGTATTATAATCCATGTCCAGTCATCTGCTGTTTAAATCTATATTACATTTATGTGTAGGGAACATATGTCGCATTGGATAATGATGATTCTTTCAGAACTTCCTTAAAATATCCTGAGAGTAGCCAATATTGCTTCCTGTTAAAAAAGTGTCAAGATGGTGACTGCAGATACTGTTGTTAGAATCCAGTTAGAGATGCTCAGTTGTTTGAGTCTTTGCACTTCCTACCAGAATCAACCCCAGACAGCACTCAAGAGCATTACATACAATTTTCTGAGGTACTTGTTTTTATTTAACTGTTGTCTAACATTTATTAAATACCTGCGGTCAGTAAGCATGATGTGCTATCAAAATGACTTACTTTTACCAGTAATTAATCTGTGTTTATATGATGTATTCACCATGTTTTAACAGCATTTTCTTTGGTGTAGTTGTTTCATATTGATCAAAGTAATCAAAAGTATATAATATTATTTCAGAAGCTATTTAATCATGCTTGCATTAAAAAATATACAGTTTGGGGCCTTCTGGCCCCTCTTCATTACACATTTTATTTCCCTTTTTTCTTAGAAATTTTCATACAGGTTTTAAAGATTTACACTCATCTACTGGTTTATACCATTGAGTATGTAGGTGTTTGAATAAATAATACATATATTTTATCATATTGTATCTAGGTCTATGGGAAGACTCTTACATGTGATAAATACAGACCATCAGCGAGAAAGAGCACAGACTTTGAAGACGAAGCAGATGAGCTACACAAAAAAAATCATTTTAAAAAGACATTTTAAGGTATAAAAGGTTTAAATAAAACAGACTTTACATGTAACTCTGCATAATTTGCATTTTAAAATTCAGATGAATACAGGTTAAATTGCCATACAATCTGTCTGCTAAGCTCAATTCTGACAGCACATATCAGGATTACTGGTTGGATAACCGGGCATAGCATTGTCCTCTATGACAACTTTATTAAAGACCCTTCTTTCTCAACCTCTGAATCTTGTGAAGCAGTTGTACGTTACTTGTTGAGGAAAAGAATGGTACAAAATCAAGGAATGCTGGCTAAGTAACTAAGGCCATTTCCATTTTGATATGCCCTTAACCTAAAACAGAAGATAAAATATAGCAGCGCTCTTTCTTTGTCAAAACAAAAATATTCACGTTATGGCCCGTTACTTGACATGTTTTAACAGAAAGAAGCATAATTATTAGAATAAAATATCAATGACTGAACTGTTCGTACTATTTGTATTAATATTTCAGTATACATGTTTTATATTTTTACAGGTGGAGACGTTCCGCGATGCTATCAATTGTAGGGAATGTCACAGTCCCAGATGTGTATTCAGTCCCAGAAATACAGATAGAGAGCAGGTACTTTTTATTTGCTAACACGCAGACATACTCGTATAAAAGGGACCACCATGGCCTTGGTGTTAATGTCACTGACGTCCAATCACTTGCACATCACCTCTGTGGCTTTGAAACCTTATTGAGATGTAGAGGGGCCTCTGCGGCCAAGTAGTTAAGGTCACTGGTTTCGAGCCACTTGCCCCTTACCGGTGTGGGTTCGAATCCCAAAAGGGTCGGATTCTTTCATGTGTAGAAGCTTTCTAGCTAGCTTACGGAAGGTCGGTGGTTCTACCCAGGTGCCCGCTCTTGTCTGAAATAATGCACAGAGGGGCACCTGGGGTCTTCCTCCACCACTTATATCCCCCCACCTGACCCCATTTTTTTAAGTATAACTATTCATATTATCATATTTATGTTTCATAATATACAACAACAATTTTTATCCTTAAACACCCCACACACCCCTTTTCAACCATAATAAATTATTGTCTGTCTTAACAACTTCTAGAGATACTCTATATGTTCTTTGTATCTTTGTATTAGTACTTATTTTCTATATTATCTTTTTGAAAAAAAAATCATAGTTAAACATGCTTTCAAATAATCCAGCACGCTGACCTTCCAACAGCTCTTGTTTTCTTATAATGTTATTCTCTGAAGCATTTTCAGGGGACACGTGTAATGCAATGGGATATATCCACAGACTTAAAATAACACAAAAGTTAAAATAAAGTATGCAGTTTATGTGATTAATGACCCTGTAAATCTGAAAATTAAAAATTATCATTTCAGGATGCGCTTATACAGAGTTTAAGCGACGATCAGTCTTATGTTTGGAAGGATGGTTTGCCAGCAGAATGTAATCTTACAATGCGGAGGTGCCTCAACCGTTCATCGGTTGTAGAGACAGTTGATCTTTCTTCCTTATGCAGGCGGTATATGCCACCATATGTTTAATGTGGTACAGGAGATGAACTCTTGGATGACAATAACACTTACATTTCTGAATCATACACTAAGTTTTCAGTGGTTAGGCCAGTTTGCATGGATGTCATGCCAGTGGAAAAGAGGCTAAGACATAGGGGACAAAATTTATTAAAAAACATGAGAAATAACATTGTTTTAATTCATAAATGACAACTGTGAGAGTTTAAGAAGTTCAAATTACACAACAGTGAGATAGCAAGAATATAACATTTAATCAGGTTAACAACAGTCCAAAATTAGTAAAATTGAATATTTATTAACATACATTATATTTCAAATTTATTCTGTATTGAATTATCCTCTCTTGTGGGTACTTGCATTGTGTATCTGCTAGATTTACTGCCGATTACAATTATATAAAAAATAATGATAGTTTGTATAATCTGTTTTTCATTCCCAACACGTTGTAAAGATTAGACATGTTAGCAGTATGTTTGCACAATTATATACATGTTCTTTATTCAAAGTGCACTTGTAATAATCACTAAATAAAGTTAAAAGTTATTAATAGATAGGTTGTGTTTTTAATGTGTGTGTGCGTATGAGTAGATAGAAAAATCCTAAACAAAGTTATACCAACGTCTCCTTAATATTATCAAATAGATTTAACTGAGTTGCTCGCTTAATGTAAAATCTACACATTTAAACTTAAGACTAAAGTACACTTAAGATTTGTTAAAAATTGTAATGTTCTGAATTCTGACACATAAGATTCTTTATATTAAAATAAAAATGAAATCCTACCCGTACTCGTACATGTATGAAATTGTAACCTCTCTATTATTTCATGTATTAAATTGAAAATATGTTGGGCCTGATATGTTATATGACTGTTTATACGAGAGTCGATATTTTTTAAAGTTATTTTACTACAGAAAAAATACAAAACGATTCATAATAATTAATTAAATCTAAATTTTCAACATTTTCTACCTCAAGAAAGCCATACAACATGGTGACTATCTATTTTATAATTTGCTATAGAAAAGTGTTGAGCTGACCTGCATGATACAGTGTATGACAGGAATATGCTTTCGAACAGATGTTTTTTAACAACCTTGGAGAAGCCTGCAATTATAATTAATATTTTAATAGATGTAACATATCAGTATTCATTTACATTTTACATTCATTTGTATTGTCAGGCTTTAGCTGTAGTCGAGCTTTAAAAATGGTAGACAAACTTATGTGATACCATGTATTTGGTATTTCAGTCATTGATTTTTTTTCGCTCGCTTCAGAAACTCTTAAATTAAAATATAATTTTTTTTTTTTTAAGCTCGCTCGCCCTACTTTTTTTTACAAATCCGAAGAACAATGAATCATTTTGGTGTGGCCTTAGGACATCTTGCTTAATTAAATTTTACTATTTAGACATTGGAGAACAATTAAATTTAATATCGTGAGATTTTGTAAAATTTAATTCACTCAATGACATTCAAAATTTAATCATGTGAAGATGCATTTATTTTATATTTCATCGGTTTTATTGTCCTTAAATTTCATTGATTTCAGGATTTCATGAAATTTCAGAACGACTTAAATGCCAAGGAAATCTGAGAATTTCATGAAAAATTAAATGCTTATTATATTCAAAGTAAATTACCAAATTGAGTTTACATTAAATTCACTTCCATGCAATAAAATTTGAAATTTAGTTATAGTTTAGGAATCATTTAATTGCAAAGTAAATCCCAAATTGAATGCAGTGCATAGTATGTATTATAACCCATGCCCAGTCACCCAGTGTTTTGTAATACATATCCAGTTTATTGTAGTCTATATTACAATACATGGTGTATTGCAGCTTTGTTGTAATATTTACATTAGACATAATTTCTTTATTGAATCTCTATCCAATTTATCAATCATATGCCACATAGAACAAGTTAACAAGTTTATTTTTTAATCAAGGCTCCATTGGAATATGTGGTGTGATATAAAGATTTTTTTGAACAAAACAAAAAGTTATTGTGGCCTGGCGGGTATTCGAACTCGCGACCCCTGAATTGATGGTCAGACTGAGTTAATCAGGCACGAGAAAGGTTTGTCAGTTATTTGCGGAAGGACGGTGGTTCTAGTCAGATTCATTCTAAAGTTTTCCTCTACCAATAAAACTGGATATTCCATCTATCTATTTACTGATACTGCGACACCCCCTCGCGATGATTAAGTGTGCATGTTTACGTGCATCTGAATCACTGATTAACACAGAAGTTCAGTGAGATATTTTACGTGCACTGAGTATGACTCCCTGTACACGGGACCGACTGCTTGGAACCTCACCCCCTCTGAGGGAGTTATTGCTTTGCGCAGTAACTTTCCCGGCTAAGGCACTGTCTGTGGGAGAGTGTTTGCAAAACCGCCGATGAAACCCCATTCACTTCACAATATGTTTTTGAAAAAAAAGTTTGCCAGAAACTTGTGAAAGAACTGTTGTTTTACTCGGATTCAGTCTTCTGTGATTCACCAATAAAACTGGATATGCCGTACTGGTGACCGAATCGAGCAGTCGGCAGGCTACTTTCAATAAATATACGCCATTTTATTATTTATTTAATTACTCACTGAAATCTTGTCTGAACTCAGTAATTTTGGTATCAAAATCATGCCGCGTAATAGTCTGAACTAACACATTTTAAGTACGCATCCTAGAAATGTTCATATTGGTAGTTAAAGACGGGTTTCTTTATTCTTAATTACAAAAGGGCTAGTATAGTATACGTTTGGTGTAGAAATGATTACATGGTTCAACATAAAGGTAAAGCGTATGGCAAAGTAAAAATCGAAGTGAAAATATATCGAATCCTTTTATAAGTTTCTCAAACGCCTGTTGAAAACATGAATTATTTAATTAAAGTTCAATAATTATTTAACATTCATTTCAAAACTGCCAGGCAATGTTATTGTAAAGTAACACGAAAGTTAGTGCGCTTGGAGACACCGATGAAGCTCGAAAGCCCGTAGTTATAGTTGATGTATAGCAGGTCCCCGTATGTTCCATCCGTGACGAACACATCGTCACCCTTCGTCAGATATACGAGGAAAGAACGAGATGAGCCAAAACGCGACCTACAGTGACGCTGTTTTTCATAAGATCGAGGACGATTGTATGCGCCGTGTGAGAGCAAACATATCAAGAAAAGAGACATGTGCCGTTGATTGGAGCGATAAAGTTTCCATGGTTATTGTTGTATACGTTGCTTGTATTCAGCTGGACGCAATCGTAGACGATCGGTTGTCTCTGTGTACCCGCAATCGAGTTCGTGCAATATGCCATAAAAGATACTGGTGCATGGGTAGTCATAACTGAAAAAAAAATCCCAAAAAACTTATGATTTAATATTGCGTCATTTAAATGTATATTTAGAAATGTAATAAGAAAATATATGTCCATAAAGGTATGCACATTCACAATTTATGATATAAATATGGAGATAATTATTTGTGAATAACAAGATATAAATGTACAGACCACGAGCGCGCTTAGCCACAATGCAAACCATAGACACAATATCAAGGCATCTGCCAAACCAATACATTGATGTTAACCCTTGATTTATATACTATGGATTTACATGCAACACATCTGGACTGGACGGACAATTTACATATATGACCTGATAGCTTTATATCAGTTAGATCCAGTTAAGGATTCAAGACTACTTATATGCTATATAAAGGACAGACATGTATACGTCTAGTATTTCCCTGTCCGTAGCCAGTAACTACAGTTGTATACTCCTTTAGTACTTCCCTGTCTGTAGACAGTACATACAGTTGTATACTTCTATAGTATTTCCGTGTCCGTAGACAGTAACTACAACGGTATACTTCTGTAGTATTTCCGTGTCCATAGACAGTAACTACAACGGTATTTTTCTGTAGTATTTCCGTGTCCGTAGACAGTAACTACAACGGTATACTTCTATTGTATTTCCGTGTCCATAGACAGTAACTACAGTTGTATAGTTCTGTAGTACTTCCCTGTCTGTAGACAGTACACACAGTTGTATACTTCTGTAGATTTCCCCAGTCTGTAGACAGTACATACAGTTGTATAATTCTGTAGTATGTCGCTGCCTATAGACAGTACCTACAGTTGTAGAAAAACAGTTGAATACCCCCGTAACGTAAACGTAAACACTAGAATACATCAAAACCGGATACAGTTAATGCGTTTTGGTAAGGTATAGGAATACCTTCTGGGAGAAACGTTAATACTAGAATACATCAAAACCGGATACAGTTAATACGTTATTGGTAAGGAATAGGAATACCCCCTGGGAAAAACGTTAATACTAGAAAACATCAAAACCGGATATAGTAAATACGTTATTGTAAGGAATATGATTGATTGAATATTTAGCGTCATTTTTATGCCACCGAGGGCTAACAGACGATCAGTTAACCTAACCACTGTTCCCTGGGATTAACCAGTACTCGAGCACATCCCGTCTCCGTAAGTAACTGATAACTTTCCCACTTGAATCAGTGGTGAGAGACGAATGATAATTAGACACAATGTCGTATATCAATCATCACGGAGACTGTTGCCGGGCGGGGGATTCGAACTCACGACCCCTGGATTGATAGTCAGACGCGTAACCGACTGAGCTAATCGGGCCCGGCTTGTAAGGAATAGGAATACCCCCTGGGAAAAACGTTAAAAGTTCACGTATGCATTTCATTTGTTGCAAGATCTTGTTTAATTGGACTGACGTCACGTCATGACCTTCATGTGACGTTTACCATTAGTTCCGTTAGTAGCGTGCACTCAATCAGTGTGTTTACAGCTAAGCAGTCATGACAATGGTATTGCTGTTTGATGCCGTAAACTATGTTTATTTTTAATATCAAAAGGGTAAAATCATGCAATATTAGAATATACAGCGTAAATATAGGTATTAACAGCACAATTTTGCGTTTTCATCGGAAAATGAAATACTTTAGTCCATTTTATTGTTCCTGAGAAGAAATTTGAAACACTGTAAAATGTTGGGTTAGTGACTTTTGTGCCACACACCATGACAACTACAGATATAAAAAATTGGTTGCGGTTTGTGTTCTCTCAACACACTGTGAGTATGGGTCCGACTGTAGCTTCAATTTCACATGCTGTGGCCCACGGGTGATGGTGGTTTCATCAACCTACCAGTTCATCTACTTTAATTTTGTGTTAAAAACAGAGAGTGGTTTTGTCAGTATTGTTTACGGCGGAAGTGTGTCACAGTTTTACTTTAACGAATGAAAACATTTTATTATGAGAATTTCTCTCAATGTTTGGAAGATTTGATTTCGAATTACCGACCTTTGAAATGGATGCAATGTTGTCATTGAGTAATTATGTACATCTATTATTCTCTATGGTAGTATGCTGGCATATTAATTGCTGCTACGTTTTACAAGATATTTATACCATTCCAATACTGTCTTGAGTTTGTTGAATTTATCACATAATTGGAGATACCGGAGTGTAATAAACTCGTGTCAGTTTTTTTATATTAATCTGGTATAATATCACTTCTGATTGTGTAATAAACTCATGTCAGTTTTGTATATTAACCTTGTAAAATATCACTTCCGATTGTGTAATAAACTCATGTCAGTTTTGTATATTAATTTGGTATAATATCACTTCCGATTCATTGCTTGTTTTCCGCCCGAATATATAAATGACGTCGACTTGTCATGGTTCTATAAATGAAGTTATTTTGAGACATTTCATCATAAGATGACTCGCGTCAACTAATATACCCGATTTGTTCTCGTTCCTTATAGAGATGATCTGTTAGATGAAATGGAAAATGTAAACTTTCCTGAGGTATGTGATAAAAAAAATCTTACATTTTTGCTCATGTATAATTGTGTTAAATTCGTTGGGGAAAATGATATAATGCGAAAGAGCCTCGCATAATATATTTTTTCAACTCGTTTAATAAATTCAATAATAACAAAGGACTCGTGTAAAATCCCATATTTTAGCTATTTGAAGTGAACACAATATAATACAAATTTAATCGTTGTGAAAAAGACGTTTGAACCGGAGTTTTAATCAGTTATCAACATATTCGCTTTACAGCTGTTACAGCTTTGGCTGAGGTGTACCAGGACGAATTTTAACTGTACATCAGATCTGAGTAGCGTAGCTTCAATCGAGCAGCGATTCTCCCACTCCCGTCGGTGGGGGTTTGGCTTCCACCAAAACAATTTCGAAATATAGAAAACAAAATTTAATGTTACGTTCTTGTGCTTCATTTCAGTCTCTTTGTCACTTTCATTAATCTACTAACTGCATATAAGCCAGACTGACGAATTGTGCACATTGGCGTATGTCTATGTCAAGATGTTGGGTAGGTATCTTGAACTTAAAACGGGATCTTCTGTAAGGCGACTGTGTCTTCACTGGATTAAGCTGTGAAACAGCCTAGCTTGAAACAATGTTAAACAATTTTGTTCAAACTATATAATATATAAATTTTCCTCAGGCATCTTGCCTTATGATTAGTAAACTTAAACAAAAGAAATAATAAAATGATTCTCATATTTAGAATCATACAGACAAATGATCATTCCAATTAACTATATACAGAATAATGTTTCAAACCTTGTAGTGTTGAACTAACTGTTGTTCAACACTATTTTATGACTGTATGTCTAGAACACTGTTCATCCAGCATAAAAGTACAGCTATATGTTTGAAGACTGTTTCAAACCTTAATCTTCAAACTAAACGAAACGCATGAAACAAATACAAGTTTCAGCACGTAAATAAAGTTATTGTTTGAGAACGGTTTCAAACTAATAACAAAACTGTATGCTTGGAACAATGCTCAGTTCCAGCATAAATATACACTTATAAGTTTGGAGACTGTTCCAAACCTAAGCCTTCGAACTAAGATAAAAAATCTAGTTCCAGCACGAAAATAACCGGTTATGTTTGAGAACGGTTTCAAACTACAGCATCAGACTACACTATTGTGCATGAAACAATCCCCAGTTCCAGCACAATTAATATTCCTATGAGTTTCAAACACAAGCCTTCCCAAAGCCTCTCGATAGAGATAATCTTTGCCGCAGTGTAGCAATAAAGCTCTTCTGAGGTTTTAAGTACACTTTAACTCTAAAAATCTCAAGCAGACTTCTTGCAACTTGCGTCGAAAGAAACTAGCTAATTATGGTATTACTTTATTACGAAGCAGTAAACCATCCTCTCTTGAACCATAAAACTCTGACTCTTATATTTAGATAAACACCTACTTTAAAATGGTTCATGATATTTGAATAATATATGTCAATCATTGATTATAATTGTATCGTTCATCTTTTTATGATGAATTAACTTATAACTTATATAAGTTATATCTGGTTATATCTGGTTTATTTTTATATATTATAGAAAAAAAAGAGTTTATTTCCCGTTCTTAAAATAATTGCTATATACAGACATATATGCTATAAAACAACAACATTATTTGACAGTCTACATAAGCGCCTGTTTAGTATCTCTGTTGTGAATGCAGGGGTATTCGCTGGCAAAATCTCCGTAATATTTGATATACGGCGTTGCGTCTCATTTGTATTTGTCAGGCTCTCACCGCTAATTCAAGTGGGGAAGTTATCAGTTACCTGTTGAGATGGGTGTGCTTAAGTAATGGTTAACCTTCCAGAATCCCAAGAAGTGGTTAGATTAACTGATCGTCTGTTAGCCTTTGCTGGCATAAAATGACGCTAGATATTAATTCAATCGATTAATCAATTAATCAATCAATCGATCAATTAATCAATCAATCAATCAATATGTTATCTGCTTATTGTAAAAGAGATTACTCATTTTAACAAACCACAAAGTCTACTACCGTAGTTCTCATTTTATCATTTCTCACCTTATTGGCAGTTATTACTTTGCTCAGAAAATGTTATATGACTCAACAGATTTCAGTTATTTTTATTCTAAAATAAAGGATACCAACCCCGGGAAACTACGTTTTTCTTCGAATAGTTGAGCTAAAACAGTCAAAGAATACTTGCTTTCATAACAAATATTGTAGCATTTCTGTTTCCCGGAACTAAATAGTCTATCCTTGCTTGAGTCTGAAGATTCCTATAATTTAAGAAAATGTATTATTGCATTTCTCATTTGTTTGAAAATGTACAATTTATTTATTTATTTTTTTTAAATGTTAATCTTATATAAGATTACATTGGTTTTGCTTGCTATCATACAAATATAAATTTAGTACAAGTATTACGTTTCTAAACATTGTAAACAATGCTTCCCAACGGTGTTTAACATACATTCTATAAAGGCATAGAATAATGATTCACAATGTCACGTCATTACCTAAGAAAATAATATTTGAATTAATGCATAATTTAGGTTGTGGGAGAGTAAATCCATAAATATTTTGGACATTAACCTAGTATTTCAGTCATTGATTTTTTTTCGCTAGCTTCAGAAACTCTTAAATTAAAATATAATTATTTTTTTTTAAGCTCGCTCGCCCTTCTTTTTTTTACAAATCCGAAGAACAATGAATCATTTTGGTGTGGCCTTAGGACATCTTGCTTAATTAAATTTTGCTATTTAGACATTGGAGAACAATTAAATTTAATATCGTGAGATTTTGTAAAATTTAATTCACTCAATGACATTCAAAATTTAATCATGTGAAGATGCATTTATTTTATATTTCATCGGTTTTATTGTCCTTAAATTTCATTGATTTCAGGATTTCATGAAATTTCAGAACGACTGAAATGCCAAGGAAATCTGAGAATTTCATGAAAAATTAAATGCTTATTATATTCAAAGTAAATTACCAAATTGAGTTTACATTAAATTCACTTCCATGCAATAAAATTTGAAATTTAGTTATAGTTAAGGAATCATTTAATTGCAAAGTAAATCCCAAATTGAATGCAGTGCATAGTATGTATTATAACCCATGCCCAGTCACCCAGTGTATTGTAATACATATCCAGTTTATTGTAGTCTATATTACAATACATGGTGTATTGCAGCTTTGTTGTAATATTTACATTAGACATAATTTCTTTATTGAATCTCTATCCAATTTATCAATCATATGCCACATAGAACAAGTTAACAAGTTTATTTTTTAATCAAGGCTCCATTGGAATATGTGGTGTGATATAAATATTTTTTTGAACAAAACAAAAAGTTATTGTGGCCTGGCGGGTATTCGAACTCGCGACCCCTGAATTGATGGTCAGACTGAGTTAATCAGGCACGAGAAAGGTTTGTCAGTTATTTGCGGAAGGACGGTGGTTCTAGTCAAATTCATTCTTAAGTGTTCCTCTACCAATAAAACTGGATATTCCATCTATATATATACTGATACTGCGACACCCCCTTGCGATGATTAAGTGTGCATGTTTACGTGCATCTGAATTACTGATTAACACAGAAGTTCAGTGAGATATTTTACGTGCACTGGGTATGACTCCCTGTACACGGGACCGACTGCTTTGAACCTCCCCCCTCTGAAGGAGTTATTGCTTTGCGCAGTAACTTTCCCAGCTAAGGCACTGTCTGTGGGAGAGTGTTTGCAAAACCGCCGATGAAACCCCATTCACTTCACAATATGTTTTTGAAAAAAAAGTTTGCCAGAAACTTGTGAAAGAACTGTTGTTTTACTCGGATTCAGTCTTCTGTGATTCACCAATAAAACTGGATATGCCTTACTGGTGACCGAATCGAGCAGTCGGCATGCTGTTATCAATTCAATATACGCCATTTTATTATTTATTTAATAACTCACTGAAATCTTGTCTGAATTGAATAATTTTGGTATCAAAATCATGCGACGTAATAGTCTGAACTAACACATTTTAAGTACGCACCTAGAAATTTTCATATTGGTAGTTAAAGATGGGTTTATTTATTCTTAATTACAAAAGAGCTAAGAATTCGAAAATTTTCATAAAAAAACATAAGCGTACAATTTATTCATTTCTTTCAATAAAAAGAAGTTTTCCATTCAAACTTTCATTTTTTATTTTTCACAATTACAAAGCGCTAAAGGTTGATTTAGGAAGGGTTGCGTTTGCAAAATCTCCAAAACGTTAAATGTGTCGCCCAATTATTAGACAATCTCTCGCCGTATATAACCTTAAATGTGTTAAAATGACATTAAACCTGCAATCCATAAATGACATCTATCTATCATAAATGCATTGGTCAGTTTTATTTATAAAACATTAAGCTTTGCAAATATTATCAGCTTTATTATTCATAAAATTTTGATTACAAGTTCACAGACAATATAATGTGTACCCCTGGGGTAAGTGCATATATATATGGCTCTGATACTATCTGACCTATGACAGAGTGTCGGATATATACTCTTCATGGACCCGCCCTTTGGCAATAAAACGTGATGAAATGATAACCGGAGTTGTCCGCTGGCTTATGCTGACCTTTGGATATAGTTAAACTTCTGTAACTCAGTTGTATAAGCTCAGACTCGGAATGTTGAATATTTACAGTTCATTATACCTGTAATGCTGTGGTTTAGTTTGATCAGAGACATAATAATCTGTTTTTATGCATGTGTATCCTAAAGAATGTCGAAACACGCTAAAATCAAATAAAGTCCCAAATCCTATAAAGATAATCTCCGAGTTCTGCCATCCGAAACTTTCATATCTAAAGAGAAACAACATTCTTTATTAAATGTGTGCAAACAGTATTTAAAATTAAAGAATATTTTAAAGTTTTTATCATAGATAATCAAGAGATAGGGTTCTATACTTTTTTTTAAGTTAAACTACTTTCTAAACTAAGAACGAGGATTGGGGATTTATATTCCTCCTGCAGTGCTATATCTTAATTGTATATTTGCATCCTGTCAATAAATATACAATTTACAGAAATCATCAAAAACATATCCATTTTGCCACATGTCCTTCTAATTGACATATTTTATAAGTGCATTTGTATTTTTAACACAGTTACATGTAATGTATAACATCAAGGAAGATCTCGTAATAAATCTGTGTAGAACCACCGTCCTTCCAAGATTCTCACAAAGATTTTGGACGACCCAGGAGTGAAAGGTGAATGATCTGTGCAGAACCACCGTCCTTCCAAGATTCTCACAAAGATTTTGGACGACCCAGGAGTGAAAGGTGAATGATCTGTGCAGAACCACCGTCCTTCCAAGATTCTCACAAAGATTTTGGACGACCCAGGAGTGAAAGGTGAATGATCTGTGCAGAACCACCGTCCTTCCAAGATTCTCACAAAGATTTTGGACGACCCAGGAGTGAAAGGTGAATGATCTGTGTAGAACCACCGTCCTTCCAAGATTCTCACCAAGCCTTTAAACGACCCAGCAGTGAGAGACGAGTGATCCTTGTAGAACCTGCGTCCTTCCAAGATTCTCACCAAGCCTTTGGACGACCCAGTAGTGAGAGACGAGTGATCTTTGTAGGACCACCGTCCTTCCAAGATTCTCACAAAGTTTTTGGACGACCCAGCAATGAGAGGTGAATGATCTGTTCAGAACCACCGTCCTTCCAAGATTCTCACCAAGCCTTTGGACGACCCAGCAATGAGAGACGAGTGATCTGTGTAGATCCACCATTCTTCCAAGATTCTCACCAAGCCTTTGGACGACCCAGCAGTGAGAGACGAGTGATCTGTGTAGATCCACCATACTTCCAAGATTCTCACCAAGCCTTTGGACGACCCAGCAGTGAGAGACGAGTGATCCTTGTAGATCCACCATTCTTCCAAGATTCTCACCAAGCCTTTGGACGACCCAGTAATGAGAGATGAGTGATCCTTGTAGATCCACCGTTCTTCCAAGATTTCATTAAGCCTTTGGATGACCCAGCAGTGAGAGACGAGTGATCTGGAATTGACAACTTTTTATATTGAAGCATTCTTATTCTTAAATGGCTTACAAACGTACGGCATTGTTGGAATAAATACCCATATTCACTTATCATAGCAATATTTACACTGGGTATATCGTTTACCTTTTTTGGTATGGGTTTTATCGCCATATTCAACACATTTCAGGTTATATCGTTCAATTAGAGCAATAAGGTACCAAGTGTTTATGAAATAAGAAGGCGTTTGGTACCTTTTTGTACTAAGACGATATATAGCAATTCCAGTTTTATTTGTGGAGGAAGACCTCAAAATGTGTATGAGTGTTCTAGTTTGAACATATTTTATTTCTCAATATTAGTACATTTTATACAGTATTACAAGTGTATACAATAATAGAAAAAGGATTAGAACGGAAGCATAATGCTTATGATCTTCTTCTCCTGCTTGTGGTGTAAATTCTAATAATAATAGCAATTCGTGTACTTCGTTTATAATATTTAACTGGTATTAACATTGACTTTTGCAATTATTTAATTATTTATTTAGAATAGTTAAGTATTACTGAATAAATGGTTAAATAGTAAGAGAAATATGTATTAATCGTAGTCGGTACCAGTAGTTAAAATGGCTCATACATATACACACTAGGACGAAAAGGTACCATGACATACGATATCATAAGGGAAATATTTCTAAATAAAATTTTAAATCGAATATAGATGACACAGTTCATATCAAAATATAAAAAAAATATGAAAGTAATTTGGAGCGACACAGATGGGGTAAGGGGCAAGGACAAGTTATTCTTAATATCATAGGTGAAGTTGAAGTGATCTACTAAAATTATTTTGTGCTTTTAATATACGAATGTGCTGCATACCAACAAACCACATTCAAATGGTATATGTATACCATCAAACCACATACAAGTAGTGTGTATCAATATATTCATTCAAAAATCTTCCTCAAGGAAGTAACCATATTTCACAAGTTCAATTTAATTCACTCAACATTCAATCCTCGGCCACCCGGCCCCCCTCAAAAACTGAAAATTCAATACCGCAGCCAGGCAACGTCCATTTTCCTATAAATTATAGGGAAATGGACGTTACCCAGCCGCAACACTTTACCTCCATTCCCCGATAAAGGCCAGGCGGCCGAAAACTAAATACCGAGCGAATCAAATGAACCCGTGTAACATTCAAGTAGTATATATATATATACCAACAAGTCATATTCAAGTAGTATATGTATACCAACAAGTCGCATTCAAGTAGTATATGTATACCAACAAACCACATTCAAGTAGTATATGTATACCAACAAGGCACATTCAAGTAATATATAAATACCAACAAACCACATTCAAATAGAATATATATACCAACAAACCACATTCAAATAGTATATGTATACCAACAAACCACATTCAAGTACAATGTAATATATGTATACCATAAAACCACATTCAAGTAGTATATACATACCAACAAACATTCGAGTAGTAAATGTATATCAACAAACCACATTCTAGTAGTATATGTATACCAAAAAAACACATTCAAATAGTATATGTGTACCCACAAACCACATTCAAGTAATATATGTATACCAACAAACAACATTCAAATAGTATATGAACAAACCACATTCAAATAGTATATGTAAGTAGACATAGCACTGGCTTCGTTGTATACAAACAGAACACATTCCAGTAATATATGTATACCAACAATCCACATTCAAAAAATATATGTATACCAACAAATCACATTCAAGTAATATATATGTATACCAACAAACCATATTCATGTGGTATATGTATACCAACAAACCACATTCAAGTAATATATGTAAGTAGACATAGCACAGGTTGTATACATACATTCGAGTAGACAAAGTGTTGATTGTATACTTACAGCACCTAGTCAAGTAATATATGTAAAATGACAAAATGTTAGTTTTATACTAGCAACAACACTGTAATAGCGAATATTGGAAATTGATAGTCAATTAAAACTGTATTAGGAATATGTGTACATTTTAGGTAGCCAATGCATCAATAAATTAAGTAAATCTTTTGTAGAAATAACAACATATAAAGTCTACAAATATTTGTAACTTGTTGGTCCCCGTGCGTTGAAACCGGTTACGGTGGAGTGCACGTTAATAATAGAACACAATGTAAATAACAAACACGGGAAATCAGCCTACACTTATTCTAAATCGTAAAAGTAAATCGTAGTAAACTACACAAAAAAGCTAGGCAATGTCTGTTGTATTGCTCGACTGATAGTGGCAAAAGTTAATGTGTAACAAGGTCAGCCTCCACTATAACTCTGTTTACTACAGAGTTATTATCCTTGACCGGCACTGTTTCGTCAAAGGTCCAGGCACCCAGAAGACGCTTCGTCTTTACAAGACAACGAGCCTTGTATACAAGGTTTTCCTGTGTCTTGTCAAATCCTCATTGATGTAGACACCCTTGTACCCACGATTCTTGGCAAGCATACGGGCACGATAGAACCGCTGGCAATTTCTATACGAAGTGAACCGGACAATGATTGTTCTGGTCTTCGAACCCGTAGATGGTTTGCCAACTCGATGTGACCTGCCAATGTCACGGATATCGAGGTCTACTTCTATGGCAGTGGCCATATCCATAATTTTGTTGTCAGTTGACTCATTAGGCGATTCCTCGATTCCTGTGATACGCACACAGTTACGCCTGCTGTATTGTTCGGAAGCATCCGCTTCAGCCTCAAGATGAGTTATTTTAGCCTTTAGAATGTCATTCTCTGCTCTCAGGGATTTCATTTCCTCCCGCAGGGCCTTTGCTACACCATCGACAATGTTGTTGACGATGGCCTCCAGTTTCCCCTCAAATGTCCCTTTCAGAATGTCTGCAATTTTATCAATGTCTTGGTCACCGAGGACAATTTTGTTAACTACTTCAGGGGTAGCTTCCATATCCGACATGTCTGAAGCGTAGTCTAGTTTATTTTTTTTAATGTCAAACTGTTCAAATGGAGACGAGAGTTCTCTTTTTTTTCTTTTTGATTATTGGTGTTGACGTGGTCGGACTACTCATAATATCACACCTTAATTGTTTTGAGCACTATACCTTCATTAAATGAATGTTCTCACCGTCCTACCACAGATAACTGGCAAATTTCTCACATAAAGATTTTGGAGCGTGCGGTACTCCCTTAGCGGTGAGTGGTAAATGATCATGAGATGGCGCCTGATGTGACTCCGCCAATGAGGACGTAGGACCCATCCAGCCACACCGAGCTGTCTTACAATCTTAAAGTTTCCAATAAACAAATAACTAATACTTGTATATAAAACATGTCACGGTGTTTTTTTGTTTGTTTAGAAAACATTACGAAAAACAACTGACGCGTGTAAAAGCAATATGTCGTTTGTTTCTTCATGGTATCTTATATGATCTCCACAATCTAACACATCTTCGTGGACGTGCACCGCCCATATGGCTGATAGCCGTCGGTAGCTACTTTAAAAATAATTACAGTAACAAAAGTGTATTGATCACGTGATTCTAGGCGTTTGTCAAACAAATGTAAGCCACATCTAAATAGTTTACGCGATATTTATTGACATCAACTGTTGCCTTATCTTCGTGACTGTTGGTCAACTGGAAGACATAAACATTTATCTAGATCAATAAAAACATTAACATAGAATCAAGGCTGATAAAAAGATTACGGTGATAAAGAGAGGTATTTATGATTAAGCCTGCAACTATCATTACAAAGTGCACGAGCCGAAAACCGCTCTTAATCACGTATATGTTTAGAAAAGTGCGCACCGGGATAGGATATTCTATCCACCCTCGTGCTAAGATAGTTTCAGACTCTTCGTAAGTACTGGCGCTGTTTTACATCTAACCGAGCTATTGTCAAGAAAACTAAAGACCTGAAAAACGGATGCGCTCCATAATTAGGAATGATTACATCAGGAATGATTATATTGTATTTATACATTCAGCATCCATGAGGGGTTTCTGTTCCATGGATCTCTTAAGAGTAATTGTCTTAGTTCCCCAGATCCCCAAAAGTATTTCCCACAGTTCCCCAGTGTTTTCCCTTTGATCGCTGGATCACTGAAAGTAATAGCTAATGCTTCCCGGATCCCTAAAAATAATTGGCTATGTTCTGCAGATCTCCAAAACCCCTGAGAGGGCCTCACTAATGAGTTCATTATTGTTGAAAATATGTAAAAACTAAATAAATGATTATATAGTTATTTGAATCACTGTTTGACATAAAAGTTCAGTAATATATTTTACGTGCACTGGGTTTAACTTTTCCTGCACACGGAGTTGATTGCTTAACATCCCTTCTGGAGGATGGCATGCGTTAACAGTACGTTGCCTGAATAAGAGAAAATCCCCGGACGTGACCTCACCGGGTATCGAACAATGTAGGTATCAGTACACAGTTATTTCTAGCAGGAATGTATACCCACATAAAAATGCACAATTACATGTAGGTTGACCAGCTTGTTTTTTTAAAGAGGGTGCAGTGACGCCCTGAGATTTTTTTGATAAAAGAAATCCTCAGATGCTCAAAAATTTATGCATATGTTGAAATCTTATAAAAGTCACTTTTTAACACCAGTGATGTCTTATTGCAGTATATGCCATGCCAACTTTTGTTCTACGCATCTGCAGCATGAAATCACAACCACTATGAACCATTTTCAAAATATTTCAAAACCAAATTACATAGGACCTTTTTTAAGCGTAAAAACCATTACCGTGGCAAACAAGGGGCGTGACTGTATAGTGAGACTTTAATTGCTGATCGTGAAGCGATGACGGTAATGGTCTCCCCTACTTTTTATTCAGCAAGTCAGACCGAGGGTCAAAACCATAACTCCCCAGATATTCTGCCATGTGCCTTCGAGCAATATGACTTTATAACGATATGCTTAGAAACAATCGCTACTTATAAACGTATTTAAATTTTAATTTATCTCAACAGTGAACCTACAAACATCAAGCTCCTCGTCTACCTGGACAGAACAAGAACTAAGCACGAACAGGTGAAGTATTTTGTTCATGGACATCGAGTATGGCCTTGGTATTGATAGATGAGCCAAATGTACGGTCCTCCTCTATTTTGTCCGATGGTTAAGTACACTTTCCTGCTGCAATGATGGAAACGTTGGCCTGTAGATAAACAGGCACTGTCTATGCTTCACACACTCCCCCGCCTCTTATCACCATGCCATTTTATTTTTACACCCCGAAGGATGCCAAATACATATCGCAGTTGACTTTCGTTTGTACGTCCGAAATTCCGAGCCCGATTGATAACTTTGACAAACATTGAAAGATGTTAAAATAACGACGTGTCGTTTGCATTATCAAGATCGATAACTCAAAAGTCGAGATCACAAACATCAGGCATATTATATAACACTTTTATTTAATTTTGCAGAATTTTCTTTAAAATGGGTTAAAACAGCTAAATGAATATATATTGCCCACGATTAAGCAAGCTTGCTCAATTTATGGAAATGTTTGCATCAGGTTTATACCACTAAAAAGGCAAACATTGTCATTTGTCATTCTTAGACTAGATGGTTCTCAAAGCAAATGCCTCATTTACAAATCTGGATATTCGACGAGTGCCAGTGATATAGAATTGAAACCTTACTGCATATATGTTAACACAGCGGGCGGTAATTTAGTGGATAGTGATTTCCGATGACACCAGAGGTTGTGGGTTCTATCCCCAGCTCGACCAGATTCCTTTCAAAAACAACCCTCAGTACTGGTTCTACCCGGGAAGCGGACTCGAAAGTGGTTCGTATGCGTATTAGGCTTTCTTCGTAATCGAGCTAAAAACTGAATTATAGGCTAATACTAATTTCAATGTAAAATGTTTAACCAAATTTTTGTTTCCATCGCACGTAACACAGGGTAAATTAAAATATGACGTCTATCATTATACACACGCTTAAAAGTAGGCCTAAACCACGGTGTATCACATTAAATTTACAAATAAAAGATAAAAAATACACCTGTGAGAGAACTCGACACCTAATTCACCGACAATCGCACACTGGTATCTTCATTTGTCTTTACTTATCAAAAACAACCATCAAAATAATATAGATATGCTTTTGCCCGAGGGCACCGAATAATGATGAAGACGACAGTAAGCGATACGTCTGTTATGAGAAAACAAAATAATGAACCGCGCGCATAATAAACCTGGCGCTCGGAATGAGAGTAGTAAAATAGTTTGTTTTTTTATACAAGTATAACATTCTTTGGACAGGTGTAATTAATACCCTATACTTTTTGTGACAAAAAACTTTCTACTGTCCACGTTTGGATACTTTAATACTTATGAATGGATATTTGGATTAACCTTATTTGTTTTTTATAAATATGATGGCTTTTTTTATCAGCACTTCTTTTTTTTTAATTTATTTGTTGTGACATTATTTGAACAATTGAAAAAGATATGGAATTTGTGTACGCTTTCATTGTTATATATTTTTGTGTCTGAAACTGACATTTCTGGATATAAACAGTGTCAAAGGTAGGTAGATGTTTAATTACCTTTAGCTTTATGTTTTTAATAGTGCATTTAACGGTGTTCAGAGTATCATTTAACAATGTTTCAGTCATATTTTAGACAGAATTATTAACGCTGCCATACTTTCATATCAGGATTGGTCTCATTAATCCGATCAAGCTGAGATGTTTCTTTATTATTATAGTTGATTGATTGAAACTTGGAATGTCCCATATTACACATTGGAACCGCAAAAGCCAGAACTTTGAATATCCCGTGTTACATCTTTGAACCACACAAGCCAGAACTTTGAATGTTCCATGTTACATCTTTGAACCACACAAGCCAAATTTTTGGATGTCCCATGTTACATCTTTGAACCACACAAATCAGAACTTGGAATTTGCTATGTTACACCTAGGAACAACACACGTCAGAATTCCCTATGTTTTACCTGGAACTACACACGTCAGACCTTGAATACTCGGTGTCTTTACAATTGTACGCAGAACTTGAAATTATCTACATTACACCTTGAAATAACCTAAACCAGAACATTGGCTTGCCCATGCCATAACTTGTTATTACCCATTCTACATCTTGGAACAACTTTGTCAGAACTTGGAATAACCCAAGTTAAAAATGAAAGTAAACAAAAAGTCACATTTCAACTAAAACTTGCGTACTGTATATCATGTTACACCTTGCTTGTCGTTTACTATGTAACACTAAGTTACTGGTACTATAAAACTCAGACTGCTGTGTCAGAGCTCTTGAGCATATTTGTCATTCTTAATCGCTAAAACCTCAAACATCCAGACAAATGAATGTCCCGATTGTAAACGGTGTTTCTATTTACAAACCTGTGTTACTGTCCACATAGCATGGTATTTAAACAAACCGGTATAACTGTCCGGATGGTACCTATTGCTTTCTATGAACAAACCTGTGTTACTGTCCAGATGGTACACCGTGTATTATATTTACAAACCGGTACAATTGTCCAGATGGTACACAGTGTATTATATTAACAAACCGGTACAACAGTCCGGATGGTACACCGTGTATTATATTAACAAACCGGTACAACAGTCCGGATGGTACACCGTGTATTATATTAACAAACCGGTACAACAGTCCGGATGGTACACCGTGTATTATATTAACAAACCGGTACAACAGTCCGGATGGTACACCGTGTATTATATTAACAAACCGGTACAACAGTCCGGATGGTACACCGTGTATTATATTAACAAACCGGTACAACAGTCCAGATGGTACACCGTGTATTATATTAACAAACTGGTACAACTGTCCGGATGGTACACCGTGTATTATATTAACAAACCGGTACAACTGTCCGGATGGTACACCGTGTATTATATTAACAAACGGGTACAACTGTCCGGATGGTACAAAGTGTTTTCTATGAACAAACCAGTGTTACTGTCCGGATGGTACACTGTATTATATTAACAAACCGGTACAACAGTCCGGATGGTACACCGTGTATTATATTAACAAACCGGTACAACTGTCCGGATGGTACACCGTGTATTATATTAACAAGCTGGTACAACTGTCCGGATGGTACACCATGTATTATATTAACAAACCGGTACAACTGTCCGGATGGTACATAGTGTTTTCTATGAACAAACCAGTGTTACTGTCCGGATGGTACACTGTAATATATTAACAAACCGGTATAACTGTCCAGATGGTACACCGTGTATTATATTGACAAACGGGTACAACTGTCCGAATGGTACACCGTGTACAATATTAACAAACCGGTACAACTGTCCGAATGGTACACCGTGTATTATATTAACAAACCGGTACAACTGTCCGGATGGTACACCATGTATTATATTAACAAACCAGTACAACAGTCCGGATGGTACACCGTGTATTATATTAACAAACCGGTACAACTGTCCGGATGGTACACCGTGTATTATATTAACAAACCGGTACAACTGTCCAGATGGTACATAGTGTTTTCTATGAACAAATCAGTGTTACTGTCCGGATGGTACACTGTAATATATTAACAAACCTGTATAACTGTCCGGATGGTACACCGTGTATTATATTGACAAACGGGTACAACTGTCCGAATGGTACACTGTAATATATTAACAAACCGGTATAACTGTCAGGATGGTACACCGTGTATTATATTGACAAACGGGTACAACTGTCCGAATGGTACACCGTGTACAATATTAATAACCGGTACAACTGTCCGAATGGTACACCATGTATCATATTTACAAACCGGTACAACTGTCCGAATGGTACACCGTGTACAATATTAACAAACCAGTACAACTGTCCGAATGGTACACCGTGTATCATATTTACAAACCGGTACAACTGTCCGGATGGTACACCTTGTATCATTTTTACAAACGGGTACAACTGTCCGGATGGTACACCTTGTATCATTTTAACAAACGGGTACAACTGTCTGGATGGTACACCTTGTATCATTTTAACAAACGGGTACAACTGTCCGGATGGTACACCGTGTATATATCAACAAACTAGTACAACTCTCCGGATAGAACATCGTGTATCATATTAACAAACCTGTACAACTGTCCGGATTATACCTAGTGTTTTCTATGAACAAACCTGTGTTACTGTCCGGATGGTACAACATGTTTCATATCAACAAACCAGTATAACTGTCCGGATGGTACCTTGTGTTTTTTATGAAAAAAAAAACAGTTTTACTGTCCGGATGGTACACCGTGTATCATATTAACAAAACGGTATAACTGTCTGGATGGTACAGGGTGTTTTTCTATGAACAAACCAGTGTCAGCCAAATGGCAAATATCGTTTTATATGAACATACCTGTGTCACTCTTCGGATGGTACATAGTATTTTATATTTTATGGTGCAGTAAAAAAGTTTCTATGTTTATTTTTTTATAATATTAATTATAATTTAACAATGCTGAATTGCCATAGTTACGGATTTTAATGGTTAAAAGAAGAAAGTTTGTCACAAAATTACTTTTTAACATAATACAATACGACATATATATCTAAGTCGCAATTGTCTCTATTTTGTAATCGGCTATCTCAGAGTTATAGAGCATTAAACAGGATGTGTAGATGGTTTGTAGACACGTATTTTACATCTGTTTGATTTATAAAATAAAATAGTACAGGTATTATCTACCAATGGTATTTTCAAAACATACAGCATTAGATGCGTAAAACATTTTAACATAGGAAAATAAAATATATACATGTAGTTAATACATTTTGATAAGTCATTCGAAGTTTGTCTTATAATAAGAGATGGGATCATGGTACGGTGTCCAGTTGAAGCCATCGCGGCATATTTTTTTTAAATAGGCTCAGTTGAAACAAGGAAATAACAAAACTACGATGTTGAAAAGTCGAAACCATCATAATTTTTACTGAACACCATCGTAGTTTCGATGTTTCGACTTTTCACCACCGTAGTTTCGACTGTTCATCATCGTAGTTTAGTTGTTTCGACCTGATTTAATTGAACCTTAAACAAAATTTAGTATTTAAAATGTGCTTAACTTTAAGTTATATAATTATTGCAATTCATTGGAAATCTGTGTTTAAGATAATCTATAAAACATATCATTTAATTACCAACATTTACCCACAGAATACCGTCGTAACAGCATTGGTTTGAATATAAGTCCTTTTTATTACTTTCTTTATTTCCAACTTTTGTCTACACTTTGACTAAAATGTTGCACCCTGTATAGTTGAACCTTAGTTTTAAATAACAACGTTGATCTAATTGTCTATTCTGCTGATAGCTATAGTTTCTGCAGGAATATAATGTATTCAACTGACTTTAAAAAACTTTTTAGCGCCCTGTACATTTTCAAATAAAGTGTAAAAACTTGTCTCGTAATACATTTCAATTCTTTATTTAATGACGTATTTTGGCTAACACCTACAGTCAAACCTGTCTTAGTGGTCACCTTTGTTAAGCAACCACGTGTCCTAAATAGCCAAATTTTCTATTAACCTTTATTATAATTTTAGTTTTAATCAACCTGTTTTAAGCAGCATCCTGACTCAAGAGACCACCTTTGCTCTTTCCCTTGAGTGGCTGCTTACGATAGGTTTGACTGTATATGTAAAATGATGCATAGTTAAAAAATCATATCATCACAGGACGAAACCGTAGTTATGTCACTTTACAATATAATTAATGTACAAATGATTTGTGTTTTGCGGCATGTCGACACGAAACTCAGTGTTTGAATACACACTGGATTGTTTCAATTTTATATTTGTACCCTGCGGACGTATACTTTTCAATCATGAATTTATGTTATATTCCATACCAGTTAGAAGTAAGTTTAGTTTACACTTATTATTTTACTTCGATTGTGAAAAAAGTTATTACAACTTGTACAAATCACGCCTAGACAGATTTGCTTGACAGAACAAGTGATAATCATTCATGTTTTGGCACTTAAGCACTAAGTTTGCATTGATTTTACCTATTCAATGTCATGTATACCAAACGTGTGCATATGTTACTGAAATAGCATTTAAAAAATACACCAACACACGTTGACTTTAGCAGGGCCTAACTATTCTTGATATCTAAGAGCCATTATTTTCAAATGAGGTAACTTGTTTGAAGCACAAAGCATGCTTGAGCACATTCTATCAATTCAAACTCTGTTACGTAATGTAAACATATAAAATAATAATTACAGTACCACGGTTTTTGTTTTTTTTTGGTTGTTTTTTTCTGGTTAATTTGTGCGAATGAAGATAATTGCTAAACAAATACGTGTAACAAAAATAGAAACAACAATAAATGTTAAGAATTTCACGGAAGTTGGCTGATCTGGACTGACATCGTGAAAATTAAGTGTTTTATACATAAATAGGACTAATTTACTACAACCCCGACAACGCATTCAACACCACTGAGTAAATTTATTGTAGTTGTCCGACTAACATCTTTTACTTCCTTTTCCTTATTGCGGTTCACATTTTTTATACGGTAATCACCGCTAAGGCGAAGTAGATGTTATGTACAGACGTCTGTTTGAATGGATTTTGTCACTTAATTGTTTATGTGTTAAAAGGTACGCGCGACAATGTTGACGTAGCATTTACGCATGTTCAGGCATAGACTATCACTATGTATATCTGCGACTTTAAAATCACTAACCTCTCACCACTGAGGTCGTGAGTTCCAAACCAGCTGAAGGATCACCCGTTTTTTGGCTTTAAACTTATTTATTTTACTTGGATTGCAAAACAAGTTCTTACAATATAGGCAAATCACGCTCGAAGTCTTCCTGGTTAGAAACATAATTAAGTATATGTGGAAAAGTGTCTTGCTCAAGGTTCACCGGTTACTTTCGGAAGGGTCGTAGTTCATCTCAGATTCATGTTTAGGGAATATATCAGGATTTTCAAAATTTTGATATTGACTAAAAATATTTTTTTTCGAATAAACCATACCTATATACTCACTGTCCCCGTATTGCTTAGAGGATACCATTTAAACATGTCAAAATAATATATTGAACAGGGATTTTCTAGCTTGGGTTACGCGCCCAGGTTAGACAAAGATATATTTCCCGGTTAAAATTGCAACATATTTTGTGACGTATCAAATTAGTCACCTGATTTCATTTTTAATTTCAATTTGACCTGTTAATGGTAAACATTGTTTTATCTAAGAAAGCGTTCGAATGACGACGCGAAGGTCGTCAAGCAGTATTTAAGTACTGTCTATTTTAAGAATGTGGATTTCGTTTCAAGTTTGCTACTCCAGTTTAAATATCGATTTTGTCACGTATTCGTGGATTTGACATACCAAACTTTTCGGATTTTATCCATTAATAATAATGAGATGCTTTTTATCTATTATAATGATTATTAAATTACATTAAAAGCTTTCCTTTAATTAAGGTTACGTTTCATGTTAAATATTGAAAGGAAAGACAAGAATATTAAATTAACACAAGTGTGAAGTACCAAAATCGGCGTACGCCCCTTTTAAACAGATTGGTGAAACGTTCAATGGCTCATAATGAAAAATTTAATACTATTTTGAACAGAACTCGCCTCATGGAAAATGGTGACAAAGCAAATATATAAGAGGAGGAAATACTATGCTAATTAGTTATGTCTTGTAACCACTGCTCATAGTTCCTTATTTATGTCAAAGTGACTGACCCTTGCAGTATAATCACGTGCTACAATTAATTAATCTCCACGACAGTCAGGTGAACATGCCGGAGTCCTGGTCACCACAGAAAGTGACGAGAATGTTTGCCATAGATTACCTGGCATGTATTGAAGTATGGTGTTACGCGGCAACAAATAATTTAAGTATGGTGTTACGCGGCAACAAATAATTTAAGCATTGTGTTACACGACAATTAATTTAAGTATGGTGTTACGCGAAAACAATTAATTTGAGTATGGTGTTACACGGCAACAATTAATTTTGAACTGTTATGCACAAAGAGAAATCTTGGATCATAATACAATACCAATGGTTCTAAATTGTCTTGTTTCCATGTTGGTCCAAATATACAGGAAAAGCATGAGGTTGACCTACTTACTTTATCATATTTTCAAATTGTTTAATGACACCCCTTCATTTTTGGTACTTCCACCCATGTGTAGGAGTTTAAAACCACGCACATTGAAACTGTCATATCTTCACCTAACAACGCTCAATGTCATTTAAACTGGACAGAGCTCATGATCAAATTCCAAATGTTTCACCTGTACAAACAGACATGATCATTTTAAGCACTTTCAATAAAAAAATGTAAATTTACAAACAATTTACACAACTCTATTTTCCCGGACGCAAGAATACAAAAGTAACAACCCCATGCTTTAGACAATATTTTTTCAACAATCTATTATTATATTTAAGAAACAATCAAATGCCAATACTCAAAACATTAAATTGGGGTATCCCAGTTCCGAGTTTAGCTATGCGAACATTTGTGTTTAAACATGCACGTTCCGCAGTGAACAATGGCCGAAATACTATTGTGGTTAAATCATACAAAATTAGAATTAAAAATATAGCTTTTATACAATTGATGCATAATGCACAAACATCTGAATAAGTATACTTTTACTTTCTTTGATTGTCCCGCCCCTTCACTTCTACGTACAGCTCATACCTGAACATATTGCGTGACTTGTGTCATATGTAACTAAAGGCCCTCGACACAGTACCGCCATTGGAAACAGGAAATGCTTCCGTGGGGTAGCGCATAATAGCGGTTAATATGAAATAAGGCACTGCCTAAAAGGGGATTTATCAATTTAAATCAATGTATATGTAGATTATTTAATATCAGTGTGTCAGGATAAGATTTATAACTGTCAAAATGTTTGTATGTCCATGTGCAAGTCCGCTCAAAGAAGTATATAGAATATATGTAGGTTCTTGCTTGGATGTTGAGTATTTGCTGTCGTAACCATCAGTTACCAAAGATAAGGAAGGATTTGTTTAAACTTATTTTTTTACTTAGATTGTGAAACAAGTTCTTACAACTTAGACAAATCATGCTGAAAGACTTCCTGGTTAGAACCAGTATTAAGCATATGTGGGAATGTCTTGCTCAAGGACACCACACATAGCCATGGTGGAGGATCGAACCCACGATCCTCTGATCATGGGTTTGGTGCTCTACCACTGGACCATGCGCTCCGCACAAAGAAGGATAACCAAGTAACCAGAAATAAAGGCATGTTTTTTTAGTATTTCTTAAATTTTGATGTTGTATATTTGCTGTAGTAATCTAGAGTGCCAAAAGACAAAAAAGAATAACAAGTAACCAGGGATAGAGACATTTTTATATTTCTAATTTTAACAACAATGTGAAAAATTATTTAGCATAAATGTTTTTTCTAAGATACCAAAGACATATAACAAGTAACCTCAGTTACCAAAGGTATATAGTGGGATACAAATGGACTTACTTGTGCAGAGGTACTACTTTTGTGTCAAATCTATTTTTGTTTAGGGAATAAATTGCCACCAACTATTTTTTATGTGATTCATTAATTATATATCAGTGTAACAGTCTTTTTAAGTGGTATACAGTAATACTTCATTTTGCAAATTCGGTTGAATCAGTTACATAAACCAGGAACTGGTTGAATAATCCACTTTTTGAAATATATCACCAAAACGATTTTATGTATATGGGGTGCTGTTTTTCTATTTAACCATATTAATAAGAGATATCACTTATTCAAATAGGTGATATCACTTATTTGAATAGAGGATATCACTTATTCATATTCAAATAAGTGATATCACTTGTACTATAAATGATATCACCTATTCGATTAAGTAATATCACTTATTATGGCTAAATACCCGGTAGTAAAACAACAACCCATAGATGTACATATTTGGGTGAAGTCCTTAAAGAATTGTTTGGTAAAATAATTTGTACAGAATGTTTTAAACAACACTTACATTCATATTATAGTTCTGGTTTACAGAAACCAGTGTCTAGGTTGTGGCTGTTTACAACAAATTGTTCCTTAATAAAGGTGACCACTAACATAGGTTTAACTATATTGTCAGTGACTTAATGTATATGTCTCAGTTATTGTAAACAAACAGAACTTGTGGTATTTCTCTGTTAGCTTCCTCTCTTCTGTTTTACTTACTTTCATTACTACATGATTGTAACATTTTGAGACTGGTTTGGAGTCCAACCTGGTTGTCTATATGTATTCAGGTAATAGTTCTAGTTGCCCCATTCTATTAGCATCATATAGCTTTAAGCCCATACCAATTGTATTGTCTTATCTATATAATTATTACCTATGTCAATTGGCTATGGGCACTCATGTGTACAGTCTTGGTAAAGAAAGGTTGACATTGTATTTACACCATCTATTACACTTTTATTTAAATTTTGACAAATGTAATGGAGTTTTTAGTTTGTACAACTTCGTAAGGGTGTCAAGATCCCCACCAGGACTTGAACCTGGAGCTCTTTTCAAACAGAAAAGTGTGCTAGCTTACACTATAGAGATGTACCCTGACACCACAAACCAAGTGTACATTATATTATCTGAATATGTGATAACTAAGATCACCCTTAAAAAATTGTTTGTTTGCCATTTCCAACCCATACCAGATAGGAGGTGGGTAGGTAGGTAGGGGACTTTTTTAATTTGCATCCAATCTGAAAATCCTTTTAAAGGATATGGACAGACTCTGAGAGAAAGGATTTGTAGGCAAAGACCTAGAATATATTGAATGAACAACAATATTTTTTTTATTGGGGATGGGGGGGGGGGGGTAGTTACAGTCAGTGCACTTCAACCATGCCGCTACAAAAGCTAGCTTAACAGTAAGGCTGTTGTAAGTGACCTATATACATTCACTACACTCCTCCCCTCTTTAACCTTTAGGGCTTATAAGCCCTCAGCTGCACAGCCTGTGGCCAGTTCCTGGCTATATCGAGTCCCATCCCAAGGAAAGAGAGATTGTGCAGACACAGGCCCGACGCTATAATAGTTAGCTTAACTTGTTGTAAGTGACCTATGTACATTCACTACACTTTCATTTATTACCCGAATAAGGCACTGTGATGAAACCCAACCGGGAATGAAACTGGAGACCCCTGGATCCTGAAGCAATAATGTATCTTTACAACGGCGACATGATTTACCCCATACTAACAAATATAAAAATACCCCTGCTAACAACTAGACTACCTTATCAATTTTAGCAGAGAATTTATTTGAAACAACAAGGCAAGTCATGTTATAAATACAGTATTGGTTCTTATACTTCCAAAAATTAACATTGTATATGTAGACGACAAAATACCTTGAGCAAAGCTGCGAGGGTAAACAATCATAGACTGACTGACTAAAGACATCTTTTTTTGTCGGTGTTAATTACGTCTCATACAGATATGTCAACACAACTGTCACGGTGTCACGATCTGTAACGAAAACTACTTGTCCACGAGGCATTATTTGTAAGTGGCAATACTTCCAAGACCGTGCATCTACAATAACTGATTAAAAACTACACCTATCGTAGCGAGAAAATAACAAGTGTATCAGCTCTATCTACGTATAATTGTACTAAGATCCTAGACAACAATATGTTGGCTGGCGTCCTTCAGCTGGAGTCATGTTGTTCGGATGGCAGATTCGAAACTGTTATTTATCAATTACTTTCAATAAGTATACATGACTTGTATATACATATATATTGTTAAATCATAAAAAAACATCGTGTATGTAACGTAATAATGCGTATTACCGTAACATTTCTTCATATACTTATCGGACTACTTTTTGAAGTATGGAAAGAGTAAGTTATTTGGTTTAGCCAAACGTGCACTTTTTTTGTCAAGGGAGTTAACTCCTTTAGTTCATATTTTGGTTGCCGTCCTGCACCATTTTTTACTAACCGTGAGAACCAACCATTTAAGTTGTACGGGTTACAGTCCTTGACACACCAGTGCATAAACCGGAAATACAAAAAATAAATAAGCATCACTTGTAATTTAACGGACGCGTGTACAATGCCGTTCCGGTGATTTTCACCGGCGCTCTGCGCCGGTGATAAATCCCCTATAAAAATCCCTGTTTCTTCTTAATTAAAAATTAAAAATTTTCCTTTATTCGAAAGCTTTTCTTTTTTTTTGAGTGGCATTATTGGTGTATTTTGAACATTTTGAAAGTATTGTGATGTTTGAACTTTGACTGATTATTTAGAAAAAAAGTGATGCGTGGAAATTAGGTAATGAATACATGATTTCTGACGTCTACTTTTAAACACACTGAACAGAAAAAACATATCTTCTATGATACGTAATCCTTAATTTTCTCTTGACAAGCATGCACACTTTAGTATAAATGAAGATTCAAGATTTCTTTATTTGTAACTTAAACATATAATGTTTCTCATTACATACATATATTATACATACATTTAATATATTTATTTATCACGTGACACATTTTATGAAACAATTCGTAACTATTATTAAATATTTGTAACATATAAAGTAGCATTTGTACATATGTAGTTAATATTTCATCGAGAGGTTGGACTTATCAGTTTTAAATGAATTTCGTAAACAGTTTACATCTAAATAGATATATAAAATTCAATAAGTCATCCATGTTAGATAATATATATGTACACTCATATTCACACACACACAGTAAAGGACAAAAATCAATAGAGGGCTTGCACCCATAAACAGTCGGAAGGCAATGACTCTGTCTGACTCTATTTTGCACACTTAGCAGTTTTAAACTGTATACCTCGCTGATGTCATGGAGGTGTCAGACTGGTATACAATGTCACAGCTTCCACAATTGTATGATATATAAGACATAGACATAAGACATTTTAATGTCTTAAACTATATACAGTTTCTCGTCATCATGTAAACATATAAATTAACAAATATTTCATTACATGACAGGTATGCTATTTTCTTTAAATTGATCACTGTAATAAAATATATTATAATCATTTCATAAAAATTATAAATGTTTGTGTCTTCAACAAAAATCATGAAAATGAACATAATAATTCACAATTTAAGACACACTATTTGGAATTGAGAACTTCTAAATTTAAGTAAATTTATTTCATAAGCTTTTGTGAAATAAATTTACTTAAATTTAGAAGTTCTCTTTTATTTGTAGAATGCAATAATGTTATAAACTTAAACATATCTGGTCTTGTGTAGTAAAACTTCTTTGTATACTTCTTTCTAATTTCATTATAGTTAGAACATATTAAAACAACGTGAAACTCGTCTTCAATATCATCATTATTACAAATCTGACATAGTCTTTCATCTCTTTCTATTCTTTCTATTCCATTTCGCTCTGTTTCAATTCTTAATGAACATGAAGAAAATCTTTATCTTAGTTAAAACACTGCGTAGTTGTTTAGTACATAACAAATCTAAATATCTTTCATAACCATGTGTTAGTTTTACATTTCTATACAACAGGTTCAATATTCTATTAGACTCGACATCAACCAAGTTTGAATAAAACTATCAATCGTTCTTTCACGAAAAATCGAAAGAAAATATTTATTATTTACATTTGTTGGATTATCCCATACATACATTAAACCATAATTATTTAGGATGGACTTAACCTTTGAGACCCAGTTGATTAATCCTTTTTTCACAATCAGCTTACGAGTTCTTATAAACACTGCTTAAAATAATATTATATCAGTAGTTGATAATCTTAACCAGTACATGGGCAAACAATTATACTTCTAAAAATAAAAAAAAACATTAAAAAGTTCATAAACCATACATAAAACAGAAAAACAAATTTAAAGCAGGTTATTATTCAGAGGAATGGAAGGTTTGCAGGAGTTTAAATGAAGCGATGTGACGGAAATGTCTTCGAAGTACTTGAGGATTTTCTTTAGAGGACGTATGAATTATGGCATGAATAATTGCACGCTGACGACAAACAGCTCCAGAATTACGACATACCGAGAATAGATGAACTATTTAAGTGAAGTTTATGTCTTTATGCGTTTAACATCAAAATAAAGTAAATAATTAACGAATAATAGTGGTGGTTGTAGAAGTGAAGCAAATTCAGGCTAATTTGCTGAAAATTAAACCCACAAAAAGGTTTAATTGCATGCTAAATTGTCCGACAGAAAATTGTGAATAGATATGTTAAGTATTAATAATACTTGTAACACGTTGTCTTTGAGACATTTAACGGAAAACAAGTTGTTTTCTTGATATATAAACATATCTAAAGAAATGTCCATATTTTAATATATAAGTTAAAAAAAGAAATACCCATTCTTCGTGAATGATATCAAAATGAAGGAACAAAATTTGGATAATATGGGAAAAGGAAAAACAACAAAACTAATAGAGTATACATCATATTGTCCTTTATTAGTTGCTTTTGGATTTATAGAAATTCACGTTTGTCTTTTAAAAAAGCAAACGTCGCAGAGGATCAAGACTACCTGTAAAAAATAAAGACAAGCATCTTGATGATTTGTGGAGAAAAAAGTTTAACCAAGAAGTTTAGTTGTGGAATATGCAGGAAATTCTTTTACATCAAAGTATAACTGACCGGAATCGGATGTCAAGTCTGGGATAGACTGTTGTAAACCGGTGGCAAGAAATACTTGCACGTTCATCACAATGAGAAGCTACTTCAGTCCCTATTAAGAAATATGAAAAAAAGCTCATTGTTACATCAACGTATTTGCTCACATAAATGTATATACTTTACATCTGGGATGTATGAAGTAAGGGAGCTATTTCATATTTACCACAGTTATAGCGTTTTTATTTCAGTTGTTAATCAAATAACCTCGGTATCCGTAAACGGAATGGTAAATTACAATTAAAACAACGGATGTTACTGATAGTTAAGTTCTGAGCGAAGAGAAAGTAATGAAAGCAGTAAGTTAATAAAAAAATAACGCACTGAGCGAAAACAACCATAACAATATGTCTTTAATCAAGAACTTCACGGTATACAATTATTTGCTTTAAATAAGGCATTTTTTGGTCGAAAATGACTATTCAAACAAAGCACAACTCGTGATAGATAAACCGCATGCCACAAATTTTACAGTTGTATTCCTGAGCTTAATTTCCATATTTTTATTATTTTTTACAGAATAAAAACGTCTATAACCGTCTTACCGGCGTTTGTATCGATGCCTTACAAAGACGAAAACAGCTACAGAAACCCCACCTACATATACGTAAGTCATTCTTTACGCTTTTTTTCTGTATGTTAGATATTTTATCAACTCTGCCTGCCTGCCTGCCTGCCTGCCTGCCTGCCTGCCTGCCTGTCTGTCTGTCTGTCTGTCTGTCTGTCTGTCTGTCTGTCTGTCTGTCTGTCTGTCTGTCTGTCTGTCTGTCTGTCTGTCTGTCTGTCTGTCTGTCTGTCTGTCTGTCTGTCTGTCTGTCTGTCTGTCTGTCT
This sequence comes from Panopea generosa, assembly GCA_029582155.1. Classification (NCBI taxonomy): domain Eukaryota; kingdom Metazoa; phylum Mollusca; class Bivalvia; order Adapedonta; family Hiatellidae; genus Panopea; species Panopea generosa. The sequence goes on from CM055906.1 coordinate 12,808,517, forward strand.
GTCTGTCTGTCTGTCTGTCTGTCTGTCTGTCTGTCTGTCTGTCTGTCTGTCTGTCTGTCTGTCTGTCTGTCTGTCTGTCTGTCTGTCTGTCTGTCTGTCTGTCTGTCTGTCTCTTTTTCTAATAAACAGCTTTCATTTTTTTGACCATATAACCGGACGTGATGTATGTTATTAACATTGATACTTACGAGCATAACAATGTCGACACAGAATACATAATGTATGTAAATAGCTCGTTTTAATTAGGACGTAAGAACATGACAGACGACACTTGCCTTCACGTTCAAGGTAACAACATTTCAGATTGATTTTAGTGGAGGTAATTAATCCTGCCAAACAACTCTGATAACTTTTATATCAGTACGCGTTAGGCCACATAGACACTGAATGAATTTGGGGGGCTACCGCACACCAAACACATAGGTTATATTACGCCAACACGAAGGGATATTCCAGGCTAACTCTCCATGTACAAACAAAACACATAAACAATAGATTAAAAATATATATCAACAAATGCATATGCAGAATGAACACAGAACATTGATACCTTCAGAACTGAAATGTTCCAGAATTATATTCAATTCTCTGTCATATTTAACGACATTGATGCGTCACAGTGGTCCTATTGTTGGCATCACTCAGTTGGCGTGGGAACACACACCGTTGACAGTTAAAGTTTGCATATATGCTATTATTTACGTTATAGAAAATGAACACCGCATACTTATACATCTTTATATATAACATGGAGTTTTAACAAGTGTACGCCAGCAAAATGTTCCATATAAATTAAACCGGTTTAGATGTTGATCTACTCTTTCGTTTCTGGGGCGATTTCATTGGCTAACGAAGAAGGGCAGCATTTACTGACCGGTCATAACATTATATGTAAAATGGAACTTTCTGTTTTGAAATATCTCAGCGATTTTATAGGCAGAAAAGTAAGGCAACATCTAACATTAGTTACAATTTTCTCCAGTAAACCTTAATAATGAAAATGAGAGTCATTTAGAGAATTTCCACTCCTCGGCAGTGATATTATGCTTATCCAGGACCACACAACACAAACAAAAGGTTTTGTTTAAAGTGGGTAAATTTAATTTGTAAATATTGCTTAATATTATGTTATAGTTGTTAACAAACCGGGACATGTGTTTGAGGCAATCAATCAAATACGCTATGTTATTTATGCCATCACTGCTTTTATCAGAGAAAAGGTCAATAGGTCGTTATTTGGTCTGAAAATGGATGATCCAAAAGTATGCTAATTTTTGGGGGGCTTTTTTACATAATTTTATGGTGTTCTATTGAACAATGAACCATTTTATCAAAATACCTCAGATGCATGTACGGACAGCATCGAAATAATTCAAATGCAGTCACTGTCCTTCAGCAAACATACATGTGACAGACGGCAATCTCAATAAATCGCCACTCAAAACCGTTTCGAAAAACAATAATCCGAAAACAAAACAAAGCACCAATGAGCTTGTGATTAGCGTTTGATTTACCGATTGCTTAATTGTCATTTAAAGGGATATATCAGGAAAACACGCTATAAATGCCTTAAAAATAAAAAAAAATATTAAAAAGCATCTCATTATCCGATGATTTATAAATCTAATTCGTATGGTTTGGTATGGCAAATCCACCAAAATCTGACAAAATCGATTATCAAATTGAAGCGGTAAACTTGAAACGAAATTCCCATTCTTAAAATAGACAGCACTTAACTACTGTTTGGCGTAATTTGCACTCTTTTTAAGATAAAACAATTTTTGCTACGTCTTAACCTGTATCAATGGCGGATCTACTTTTAAAAAATCCGGCATACACTCCCTCCCCCTTAACTGGCATATATTATTAAAATGCATTATATTTCTACGGAAAACGTGTTTGCCAGTTCAGATTTTGTGTTGTGGGGGGCTGAAATCCTGAATCCATCGTGTATACAACTGAACAATTTGAAATCAAAATGAAATCACGTGACTGATTTAATACGTCACAAATATGTTGCATTATTAAGCAAGAAATCTAGAAGTAGAAGCCGCGTTTTTCACATATGTAGAAGCCACGTTTTCCATATAGGCCGCCGCGCATATGTAGAAGCCGCGTTTTTCACATAGGTCGTCGCGCATATGTAGAAGCCACGTTTCCAATATAGGCCGCCGCGCATATGTAGAAGCCACGTTTTTCACATAGGCCGCTGCACATATGTAGAAGCCACGTTTTTCACATATGTATAAGTCACATTTCCCATATAGGCCGCCGTGCATATGTAGAAGTCACGTTTCCCATATAGGCCGCCGCACATATGTTGAAGCCACGTTTCCCACATAGACCGCCGCGCATATGTAGAAGCCACGTTTTCCACATGTGTAGAAGTCACGTTTTCCACATAGACCGCCGCACATATGTAGAAGCCACGTTTTTCAAATATGTAGAATCCACGTTTTTTCACATAGGCCGCCGCGCATATGAAGAAACCCCGTTTTGCACATATGTAGAAGCCAAACTTCCCACATAGACCGCCGCGCATATGTAGAAGCCAAGTTTCCCACATAAACCGCCGCGCATATATAGAAGCCACGTTTTTCACATAGGCCGCCGCGCATATGTAGAAGCCACGTTTCCCATATAGGCCGACGTACATATGTAGAAGTCACGTCACAAGTTTCCACATAGGCCGCCGTGCATATGTAGAAGCCACGTTTCCCATATAGGCGGCCGCGCATATGTAGAAGCCACGTTTCCCATATAGGCCGCCGTGCATATGTAGAAGCCATGTTTCCCATATAGGCCGCCGTGCATATGTAGAAGCCACGTTTCCCATATAGGCCGCCGTACATATGTAGAAGCCACGTCACAAGATTCCACATAGGCCGCCGCGCATATGTAGAATCCACATTTCCCATATAGGCCGCCGCGCATATGTAGAAGCCACGTTTCCCACATAGGCCGCCGCGCATATGTAGAAGCCACATTTCCCATATAGGCCGGCGCGCATATGAAGAAGCCACATTTCCCATATAGGCCGGCGCGCATATGTAGAAGCCACATTTCCCATATAGGCCGCCGCACATATGTAGAAGCCACGTTTCTCATATAGGCCGGTGCGCATATGTAGAAGCCACGTTTCCCATAAAGGCCGCCGCGCATATGTAGAAGCCACATTTAGAAATAAACCTGTCAATATTTCAAAGTTCTGTACAAGGAACAATAAGTTTCTATCATTTCAATCACACAAAAGTGGATTAAAGTATTGAATTTCGGTCCATTTGTTTACAAACATAATAGAATAAATCATCATATTTAGATATTCAAAAGCAAGCTTAGTCTTACCGTCAATCTGTGATTTTTCCTGACCTTTTATAACCTTTCAACTCCTGGAAATGGGCACGGTTTGTGGTCAACATCGTGTCAGTATAATGTGACTGGGTAGGGTGTCATACGATGTGTCTGTGGCATGATATTCCAGTGTGTCAGCGCTTACAATGATGTCTGAAATACACACCGTCATGATATAACTGGAAGCGACGTTAAACATCGACACAATATAATCATGTGCAAATAGGTGGCCAAAAATGACAATGTCCGCCACTTGTATTTTCATGATATAAGTGGTACGTAAATATTCAAGGTCCGGGGTTGTTGGAATGAATCCACATTTATAGTTTATATCACGGCTGACACTAAACAAACGTAAAAGTTGCCAAACGCACGATTGATAAATTACCGACCCAACCGCAACACGATTCGTGAAATAGCGGTCCGACCGCAGCTGACATTTTTATTAATTTAATTAATGAAGGTTTTCCTTTAACTACTAAGTATAAACATATGTTTCCACAAGCTAACATACGGACTATAATGTGCATTTGTAATTATAAATTCGTTGTTCGGTGTATTTAATCTTCAGTTTTAAGACTACTTATTAAATTAAAAATACTTACGATGTGCAAAGTGTACACCTATCTTTCTTGGAGAAACGCTATACTCGAATTACTGTCTTAGATCGAAAGGTAAAGTAAATTTAGAATTGAATTGAATTTTATTTTATTTTATTTCATTTAACTTCCAGTCTGTTTTTTTTCTGTATGTAAAACTTCTCGACTGTTTTCTAATATTTTCAAAAATAAATAATTAGCTATTATTTTCGATACTTTTTCAACAAAAATATTATTAAGATTTGTTTGTATTGACTTGTTTAACCTAATGTTAATCATGTTTAACTATTTCACTTATCAACAATTATTTTTGCACTATTTCTTTTATATGAGTTTTTTTGTACTGACTTACCCAGAGTTAATGGATATTAAAGAAAAGATATCCAGAGAAAATCAGAGTCTAAGTAAATGCAACGCAACTATGAATGCATTTAACATTTTAAAAATCATTCATTAATTTCAAACATTTCTATGTATTCATATATGCTTTTAAAACGAGACGTACGTTACTGGATAGTCAGTAGACCAATACCGGTAATATGCATACCATTTCAATTTATTGTTCAAACATTCCCACATTTATAATATCATGTTTGCAGCTCTATGTAGGACATGTGTCCTTTCTGTGATTGTAAACCCCATTCGCTATGTGTTATCAATATGTTGGTATATATTATGTGGTTATGGGCCGATGGCCATGATCAGTAAAATATATTGTCATTGTCATTGTCATTGTCGTTGCCGTAGTCGTTGCCGTTGTCGTTGCCGTTGCCGTTGCCGTTGCCGTTGCCGTTGCCGTTGTCGTTGCCGTCGCCGTCGCCGTTGTCGTTGCAGTTGCCGTTGCCGTTGCCGTTGCCGTTGCCGTTGCCGTTGCCGTTGCCGTTGCCGTTGTCGTTGTCGTTGTCATTATCATTGTCATAGCAATTGTCATTGTCATTGTTGTTGTCATAATCGTCGTCGTCGTTGTCGTTGTCGTTGTCGTTGCCGTTGCCGTTGCCGTTGCCATTGTCATTATCATAGCAATTGTCGTTGTCGTTGTCGTTTTCGTTTTCGTTGTCATTGTCATTTAAGTTTTTAACTTCTTGAGCACGTATCGGATAGTGTCTTAAAGTTGTTGGAAGTAGTATAAGCTCAATACCACGTTAGGGTGATTTTTTTAATCATGGTATATAAAGAATTCAATATAACCATTTACTAGTAATCGTAACCCAATATTATTCTACTTTTGCGACTCACTGTACTTGATGTACTTGATATGAAAACTTTGAATTTTAAAGATACACATTGTAGTATACACAGTGTTTCAGCTAACGGAGAGCTTTGGGCAACTCCGACCAGATCGTGTGTTTTTTAACTAATATCGGTTGTTTGGGCGACACACGTTTACTCCCGGTCAAACTGGTTGATCGTTCTAATGTATCACTACGCATCTCAAGTTCGAGCTGTCACATATTCACCAAAATGTGCTTATGGTCATCCGAACCAGACATTGGCGGTATTTGTTTTTATCTTGTCACTTCCTTCCAGAAATATGATGAAAGTCATCTTTGAAAATAGACACACCTCTTAACACAGACCTAGTTTTACTGCCGCATGGATGTCCCCACGTCACTAAGCGCCATTTAGCGGATGCAGTTGTTTAGTGCGAACTTGGTGTGATGTATAATTGAAGTTTTGTTACACGTGAGTCGCGGAAAATTGCATGATTTGCCAAATCATAAGAATACACCAAACCTTGACACACACAGTTGGAGTCAAAACAATGAATGGTGACAATAACGGGTTGATAATGTCCCTGCATCACTTTATTAGCTCACCGGGACGAAGTCCAAGGAGAGCTATTGGACTCACACCACTATTATCTCCCTTGAGTACTCCGGACCTACAGGTGAAAGAGGTAGAAATAAAACTTTAGTTCTCTTTTTCTTCTTTTTTTCAGGGCTTTGTACTGCAATGTTTTGTTTTTTGCTGGCATGAGTTAAATGGTCAGTATTTTAGAAATCACCACTGAAAATTTGATGCTGATACCAGCTTTCTGGACAATTCTGTGTCATTTCAGAGTTGTTGGTTCGAACGGCATCTAGGGCGAATAGTTGACATATTATTACTCTGGAAATTGATAGGTCTCACAAAAGCATTGAATTTAAAAAAAAAAACCTGGTCAAGGTATACTTTTTTTTTCTTTTTAATTGCATATCTTTAACCAGTGAAGAATTTGAGCCCAGACACATGCTGCAGAATTTCATTTTTCACTCTGTTTTGGACATAAATGTTACAATGGAGCCCTATGGGAAATGTAATAGTGGTGTGAGACGTATTGCCATGACCCCGGCGTCGTCGTCGTCGTCATCATCGTCGTCGTCGTCGTCTGCAGATACCCAGGTTAAACTTTTGCGTTTAAGTTTTATATATCTATGCAACCACTTATTGGATGTGAATGAAATTTCGCATGTGTTTTCACCATCGTAAATGGAACATACACAGACAAGAAACATAACTCTGGATTGCATTTTGGCACATTTATGGCCATTTTTGGACTTAGACACCCAGGGGCGAACTGTGTTGTCTTCTGACAACTCTTGTATATTTTCGATACACAATACATAGATGTGTATTCTATGATAGTCTCTTGTAATTCACATATCTGAATGGCTATGTGCGCATGTATACTGTGTTGTTTAGACTTCAATAAAGGCTACAACTATATACTTAATGTTTTTATCAAATTCTGTTTAATGGGCAAATGAATACGAAAAATGCCGAAAAAACTATTTGGATTTCAAAAGGTAAATTAATGGTTGACTGCACTTTTCTTCTACACACCGAGTATCATATACTAGTTTCATTTATTTCCCTTGTAATGTTAAAAACGTGCTTAAGTAAAATGGCACTGACTGTAAATAACATAATATTATGGCATTTGGTTCAGAAAACGTCAACGGTAGAGTTAAAGTTCGGTCGTTCTGCAATTTCCGCACTTTTTTTGTTTTTGTTTTCACATGTCATAAAACAAATATGTCGTCATTTGTTATTGTCTGTATTTGTTTGTTGTATAATGTCGACCAATCAAAACTATACAACAATGCTATTAACAGTGCGTATCATTCTAGTTAAACCCTTTTTATCATAACCGGGCATATCAATGAAACTAGCTTATGAACTTATTTTTCGTCGACATTCGACATTTATATCATTAGAATAACACAGCACACCTTTGATCGAAAAGCATAAGTGATTAGTTAAAACAGACACCAACGTCAGAGAAAAGTTTAATTAATGCAAAGTCATCTTGTTGACAGTGATAATATACCACAAAACAAATATCATATGAACTAACTGGTAGTAATCAAAGAAACAATGAATGATAAGTTTGAAGAGTCGCTAGAGCAAGATGACGAACAACACACGTCTGTAACAATTGATGCAGATCTGATGAATGAGTTGAGTCATCAAATTCAACTCTTCGTCACGGTAAGATGGGTCAAAGTTGGGCCAGTGGTTTGTAAACATCCATTATTCGTTGAATGAGTAATTAAAATGCATTTCTAATTAAGGGAAAAGTTGTTAACATATCTTAAATTTTTATATAATCAAATGTTATATCAACTGCATTTTGTGTTGTTCGAATATGAAAAAATTGTTATAGGACGTGTTAAAATAAAAAGTCAAATCCTATATGTTCAATTTCAATTCGATGCAATATTCCTTTATTCACTAAGTTAACATAATACATGGAATTTTATCTTACAAGTTTATTCTTTAATCCGTGGGCATCAGCAGTTAATGAACACAAGACTGTCAGCGAGTATATTGTTACTAATGAACATCATACTCTTAAAGAGACATAGCCAGTAAGTCCCATAGTCTTAGGATAAAGTATTTAACACTGATTGTTTAAATGCTGTCATGTAAATAAAGCTATTTTATGAACTGTTTGTTAAGAAGCATGTGTTGTTTTCTGCTTCTGTAATGTGTGTTTCACAGTCAGAATGTGAAGTGTTTTTGTTGTCGATTAAATCGCGTCCCTATCTAAATGCTACAACTATCCTAAATCCGATAATTCCCGAGTGACAATAACAAATCTTCGGATTTCCGGTAATCAGCGAAATACGTTCCGAAACTATCAGGAATTGGTTTCACTAAAATCAATCACGAATACAATTGGTTATAGACGACCTTTTTAAACACTTATATCTAGGAAATAACATGTGTTGTATTAGAAAATCACATCGATTTCTTCAAGTTACATAGGTTTCCTTCAGACAATGTACAGTTAGATCATTTCGTGAACACGAAATGTATATGTGAGACCTCTTTAATGAACAGAAGACAATTAATGAACAGAAGACAATTAAAGACAGAAGTTAATTAACGAACAGAAGACAATTAATGAACAGAAGACAAGTAATAAACAAAAGACAATTAACGAATAGAAGAAAAATTTATAAACAGAAGACAATTAAGGAACAGAAGAAAATTAATGAACAGAAGACAATTAATGAACAGAAGACAATCAAGGAACAAAGGACAATTAACGAACCAAAGACAATAAACGCACATAAGCAAATTAACGAACAAACGAAAATTAACGAACATATGACAATTATTTATCAGATGACAATTAACAACCAGAAGGCAATTATGGAACTGATGACAATTAACGAACAGATGACACAGAGGACAATTAACGAACAGACGACAATTAATGAACAGAAGACAATTTACGAACAGAAGACAATCAATGAACAGAATGCAATTAAATAGACAATTAATGAACTGAAGACAATTCACGAACAGAAGACAATTAACGAACAGATGATAATTAACGAACAGAAAACAACTAACAAACATAAGACAATTAACGAACAGAAGACAATTAATAGAAAGAAGACAATAATGAACAGAAGACAATAAATGAACAGAAGACAATAAAAGAAGACAATTAATGAACTGAAGACAATTAAGGAACATACGACAATTTACGAACAAAAGACAATTAACGAACAGAATACAGTTAAAGAAGACAAGTAAAGAACTGAAGACAATTAATGAACAGAAGACAATTAAGGAACAAACGACAATTAACAAACAAAAGACAATTCACGAACAGAAAACAATTAACAAACAGATGGGAATTAACAAACAGAAAACAACTAACGAACAGAAGACAATTAACGAACAGATGACAATTAACGAACGAACAGAAGACAATTAACGCACAGAAGACAATTAATGCACATGATACAATAAAAGAAGACATTTTATGAACTGAAGACAATTAATGAACAGAGGGCAATTAAGGAACAGACGACAATTAACGAACAAAAGACAATTAACGAACATAATACAATTAATGAACAGAAGACAATTAACGAACAGAAGACAATTAATGAACAGAATACAATTAAAGAAGACAATAAATAAACTGAAGACAGTTAATGAACAGAAGACAATTACTGAACAAACGACAATTAACGAACAGACGACAATTAACGAACAGAAGACAATAACTGAACAGAAGACAATTAACGAGCAGAATACAATTAATGAACAGAAGACACTTAATGAACAGAAGACACTGAATGGAAGCCTGACAATTATAAACTTATAACAATTAATGAACAAAACACAATTAATGAACAAAACACAATACATGAAAGCCTGGCAATTAATGAACAGAATGCAATTAAATAGACAATTAATGAACTGAAGACAATTCTTAACAGAAGACAATTAACGAACAGATGATAATTAACGAACAGAAAACAACTAACAAACATAAGACAATTAACGAACAGAAGACAATTAATAGAAAGAAGACAATTAACGAACAGAAGACAATTAATGAACAGAAGACAATAAAAGAAGACAATTAATGAACTGAAGACAATTAAGGAACATACGACAATTAACGAACAAAAGACAATTAACGAACAGAATAAAGTTAAAGAAGACAATTAAAGAACTGAAGACAATTAATGAACAGACGACAATTAAGGAACAGACGACAATTAACGAACAAAAGACAATTCACTAACAGAAGACAATTAACAAACAGATGGGAATTAATGAACAGAAAACAACTAACCAACAGAAGACAATTAACGAACAGATGACAATTAACGAACGAACAGAAGACAATTAACGCACAGAAGACAATTAATGCACATGATACAATAAAAGAAGACATTTTATGAACTGAAGACAATTAATGAACAGAGGGCAATTAAGGAACAGACGACAATTAACGAACAAAAGACAATTAACGAACATAATACAATTAATGAACAGAAGACAATTAACGAACAGAAGACAATTAATGAACAGAATACAATTAAAGAAGACAATTAATAAACTGAAGACAGTTAATGAACAGAAGACAATTACTGAACAGACGACAATTAACGAACAGACGACAATTAACGAACAGAAGACATAAAATGAACAAAAGATAATTACTGAACAGACGACAATTAACGAGCAGACGACAATTAACGAACAGAAGACAATAAATGAACAGAAGACAATAAACGAACATATGACAATAAACGAGCAGAAGACAATTAATGAACAGAAGACACTTAATGAACAGAAGACACTCAATTGAAGCCTGAAAATTAATAAGCTTATAACAATTAATGAACAAAACACAATTAATGAACAAAACACAATACATGAAAGCCTGGCAATTAATAAGCTTTTAACAATTAATGAACACAAAGCGATTAATGAACTTTAATCATTAATGAATCTTATATGAAAACTCTGGGTTTTTTAATGTGTTTACCGCAGAAGTTTGATAAACCGCTGGTATACACTATAGATGCACTGTTTTCAAAACATATTTGCCAATTATACATGTTTTATGGCCATAATAACGTCAACTACCTGCATGGAGAATGCAAACTTAAATTTGATGCGTTGTATTGTCAGATAATATCATCATGAACTTTAAGAAATAAAATTAAAATTAAACAACACCTCCGACATTGGTTATCATTCATAGCCGCATGCCACATAGATGTTTGATTGTTCCGACTTGACATGTTAATGCCCATTGACATGATGTGTCCAGAAATAACACTCACGTATATACGATATAACACGAACAAGAGGAGTTGTTCTTGATGTAGTACACGAAGGACTGATAGCGTACCTGCGTTTGATTTAAATATATTTGCTTAAACGTATTTATGTTTATTTCGATTCTGACAAGTTTGACAAACCACGTTCGAAGTCTTCCTGGGCAGAACCAGTACTAAGCAGGCCTTGGTATGTCAGTGACAACATCGCTGTTGGAGAATTAAACCTGCATCCGACCTCGCTCTAACTTCGTCTTCATTTCATAAAGCGGTGTAAATATGATAAATATTGGCAGATACGTTACAGCAAGTGTATGGTGTTTCTAAGTGAAATATGTGAATGAAACCCGTAAAGGTGATACACGAAATGAAACCTGAGTACCAATAGACCAATAACTAATGGTACGTCAATATGGTGATAAGACACATGTCAAGCACTCCTTCCTTTCGTTTAAGGTTGGTCGTCCATTGACTGGGTTAAGATCGTTTGTACACTTTATACAACCGTGATTGACACTTTCATTTATCTTGCCATCACTGGACTCAAGTCAATTCTACATTAGGAAAATTATGATATTACAGTCAACCCTGTGTAAGCGGTTGCCTCTGTTGAGCAGCCACGTGTCTGAAGCAGTCACATTTAGTATTTTACATGTCTATGTGCTCAAGACAAATATACCTGTATTAAGTAACAGCCTGTCTTAAAAGGTTACTCATACTCCTTCCCGTGACTGGCTGCTTAAGGCAGGTTTGGCTGTACTTTATTGTGCATATGCATATCTTTTATACTTTTAATCTCTGAAACAAGGACGCTTTCCATATTTGAACAATTCATTTAGGTAAAATTAGAAACCAGGCGGATTGAAATTTTTATTCGTCTTTCGTATTTTTGTTTTCAACTTGAAAATAGTTCTAGTTACAGATATATCCAAATCGTGAAACATCGGGTATTTACGTATCCTCCGCATAAAGGCCGAGGTGATGAGATTGAGATATATCCTTAAATATCTCCAATATTGGAGAGTTATATAATTTGAAACCCAAATTTATCTGCTCAGAAACTGACGGCTTTACTTCCTAATCGTTGCAGCTGAAACACACCCCTTAAATTGTCTGTCATTTTAATATGACCGTACCATTTTATCAATTTATCGTGAATGATTTGTTAAGATATGATATTAATACTATTGTCAGTTCTTTCGTGACCTGATTGCTGGACGTCTCCGTGTTTTAGTTCAACAACTATGTGACCTTATTTTAAATTATTGTTGACGTTAGAAATAATTATAATAATAATAATAAACACACGTTAAAATAAAAGCAAAAAATAATTAAATTGTTCTTAAATGTCCACAGCTCAAATATAGCTATCAATGTCACACAATATATCAGACATGAATATATTGGTTTTTACACGTCATTTTCTCCGTTACATTTCCTCTAATGTACAAGCGCTATAATGTCATTTAAGTTTTCTCAACAATAACATGTAAGAATGAGAAAAAAGCCTGACATTTACGACTTTTTATATTTTACGGAAATATTTTCTCCGCTTGGATGTTCAGTGAACTAAGCAGGTCAACGACAGCGTTTAACTGTTCTTTGTTATGTCGTTCGTACACTAATGTTACGTTTTATGGGATATATATATATATATATATATATATATATATATATATATAAATATATATATGTATATACATGTAACACACGGATACTGAAGAAGTAAAACTGCAATATCTTATAGTAACTTTATTACCAAAGAATTGTTTTCAATTAATTTATTTAACCTCGATCGTAAAACACGTTCTTACAATCTATACATGTAAATCATGCTCAAAGTATTCCTGGACAGAACCTGTACTAAGCATATGCGGATGAAGTGCCTTACTCCAAGACACAACACATGGTCGTGGTGGAGGTGTGGGGGGTGGGGGGGGGTCGAACCAACAACCCCCATCGTATTATGGATCCGATGAGTCACGCGGAATACTAGTATATGAAATGTTCATAAACAATAACCATTGACCGAGTTTTATTTATTTCATCGCTAAAAATAGAAATCGATATATTCAAATAGAGATTAGCATACAACCTACTTATACTCATATTGACCTATGCAAATGAGATTAGTGACATGTAGTCAGTATTGGGCCATATCCCTGGCAGAGTTAAACCGAGTACTAAAATGTACGGTAGCATCCTCTTCTCTCTGCCATCAGTCGTTACCAGTCAATTAGATGCCAGTATAGTTAGGCTGGCTCAAACCTTGATATTGCCTTGAGACCGTTGACAGCGACATTCATTACCGTGATATTGCTGTGAGACCGCTGACAGCGATATTCACCGCTGTGATATTGCTAAGAGACCATTAATAGCGACATTTACTATAGTGATATTGCTGAGAGACCAGTGATAGCGACATTCACTACTGCGATGTACTGTGAGACCGTTGACAGCGACATTCGCTGCCGTGATATTACTGAAAGACCACTGCTAGCGACATTTACTAAAGTGATATTGTTGACAGACCACTGATAGCGACATTCACTACTGCGATATAGCTGTGAGACCTTTGACAGCCACATTCAGTACCATGATATTGCTGTGAGACCATTGGCAACGACAATCACTGCAGAAATATTCATGTAAGACCGTAAACAGCCACATTCACTACCTTGTTATTCTGAGAGACCTTTGACAGCGACATTCACTTCCTTGATATTGCTGAGAGACCATAGACAGCGACATTCACTACCGTGATATTGCTGTGAGATTTTTAACGGCGACATTTAGAACAGTGTTATCGCTGTGAGACCGTTAAAAGCGACATTCACTACCGTGATATTGATGAGAGTTCGTTGATAGCGACATTCAATACCGTAATATTGCTTAGACACCATTGACAGCGACATTCACCGCTGTGATAATGCTGTGAGAACGCTGACAGCGACATTTACTACCGTGATATTTCTGAAACACAGTTGACAGCGTCATTCAAAACCGTGATATTGCTGAAGGACCATTGAAAGCGACACTCGCTACCGTGATATTGCTATGAGAACGTTGACAGCGACATTCATCGCCGTGATATTGCTTTGAGACCGTTTACAGCGACATTCACCGCCGTGATATTGCTGTGAGACCGTTTACAGCGACATTCACCGCCGTGATGTTGCTGTGAGACCGTTGATAACGACATCCACTACCGTGATACATTACCGCTATGTTGCTTTCAGACCGTTGGCAGTACAATATTAAGTCATGGATCGGTTAATGGTGCACCGGATTTGTACTGAACAAAGTATATGATCCCCCTTTCCCACTCACACACACATTCTGGAGCGTGTGGTATAGTGGTTGTGTACCGAAGTCAGGATCGAAGGATCGTGGATTCGATCATTCTCCACAGTTCTGTCAGAAGTGCCCCTGTTTAAGACACTTTTGTCGCATATGCTTAGTACTGGTTCTACCCAGTAAGACTTCGAACGTGATTTGTATATACGTTGTAAAAACTTGTTTCGCAATCGAAGTAAAATAAGTAAGTTTAAACTAAACGTACTGAAGGTGTATAACACAATTAATAATCAAAATATCATATAGCATTGATTAAAGTTCCTAAAAACATTTGACATAATATTTAAAATATGTAAAAAAGAAATTAAAGAAAATGTCATTTTTTTTAACTTCAAAATGTTTAAACATTAACAAATTTCGTTATCTAAACAAATATATTAATAAAATCACAAATTTATGCCAACAGCACATTAAAATTAAATTACATGTTTAAATAAAAACTCATAAAATGTCATTTATTTATTAAGAATTATATACAAATAAATTATTTTATAAGTTATACCGTTGGAATTCATTCTGCTAATTTTACTAATGATTTACATAGCTTCGTCTCTTACAGCTATTGGTAATGCGATTTTTTTTCTGTTGAAATATAATTGTGAAGCTGACTTTTATAACACGCCACACAATATTTGCATATAACTTCCAATGACGTACATGATGAACTTCAACAATGTCTAAAAACTGCGAATGTCAAATTTCTTTAAAACCGTTGTAGACGTTTATTACGGTGGCGAACCCACGTGACTTACGATTGGCGGTCCCAAGTGACTTACGGTGGCGATCCCACGTGACGCAATACTATAGTGTGGTGTAAAAAAGCAAAGGCAAAGTGTCCGCTACAGGTTACATTTTTGCACATAACGTTCTTAATAATTCATGAAAATTCACAAAGACTAACCTCTTCCAAAATTGAACTTCTCCAATATTTGCGGTAAATTTCCACTCGAATATGCGTTCTTTAGCTCATTAAATGAAGAAGAAGTCGGTTGACTTGTTGATGCTGATAGTATCATGGCCACCATTATGATTGTTTTTGGTATACCGATCTTGGAGTCACGTGATAACGCGCCATGTAACTGGAATTACTAGCGTTTAACGGAATTCACCGATTGACCAGCGAAATGGGCTATAGAGATGAACTTTCGCTGCTAACACCGCAGTTGGTGGGAGAGCAAATTTTATGCGTACTGCTACATTCGACTCTGAAATCTATAACAGGCAGTGGTCGGCTTACCAGACGTTTGGGTTTCGCTAGGTTTTACTTGATTATACGCCATTAACCTTTTGCCTAAGCCACTATTTGTACAAACGTGCAGTTTTGTCTTATATCATATATACTGCACGGAACAACTAACCCGCCGTTATTTCATGTATTTGCAGTTTCCTTAAAATTAAGACTTGAATAAGAAAGACTATTTCGGATAACAATGACCAATACATAATAATTAACATATACGTGTCGTATATAACTGTTAATACTCGTAACGCCACTCAGTAGTGTGACGAACAAAAGTGGCGAGTTGGCTGTTTGTATAGTTTAGATATGACCATCGTCGTTTACAAGGGGCGACAAACACTTCTCCACGTCGTTTACAAGGGCGACAAACACTTAATAACAAATAGAGCCTTTATTCGCGAGATCCTTCTATTCGTTGGGCATATCACCACCATTGGAAACAGAAAGTTCGTCCGTTGAACAGTCGCATAATGGGATCTATAGTTAATCGTTTAGTTTGCATTCAAAAATGTATTTTCCCTCACTTTAATGTTCATTCTATGATTTTAATAGCATTATTGATTTCCTTACAACATCTTTTTAATGGAACATGACACCTATTTTTTTCTATTTCAGCACACTTTAAATGTAAACAAACAATGTTAGTGTTACACCATTAAATCAATGTTGGTGTTGCGCCATTAAATTTATGTTAGTGTTGCACCCTTAAATCAATGGTGGTGTTGCGCCATTAAATCAATGTTGGTGTTGCACCATTAAATCAATGTTGGTGTTGCACCCTTAAATCAATGGTTGTGTTGTGCCCTTAAATCAATTTTGGCGTTGCGCCCTTAAATCAATGTTGGTGTTGCACCCTTAAATCAATGGTGGTGTTACGCCCTTAAATCAATGGTGGTGTTGCGCCCTTAAATCAATGTTGGTGTTGCACCCTTAAATCAATGGTGGTTTTGCACCCTTAAATTTATGTTAGTGTTGCATCCTTAAATCAATGTTGGTGTTGCGCCATTAAATCAATGTTGGTGTTGCACCTTTAAATCAATGTTGGTGTTGCACCCTTAAATCAATGGTTGTGTTGTGCCCTTAAATCAATGTTGGTGTTGCGCCCTTAAATCAATGTTGGTGTTGCGCCCTTAAATCAATGGTGGTGTTGCGCCCTTAAATCAATGTTGGTGTTGCGCCCTTAAATCAATGTTGGTGTTGTGCCCTTAAATCAATGGTGGTGTTGCGCCCTTAAATCAATGGTGGTGTTGCGCCCTTAAATCGATGTTGGTGTTGCGCCCTTAAATCAATTGTGGTGTTGCGCCCTTAAATCGATGTTGGTGTTGTGCCCTTAAATCAATGGTGGTGTTGCGCCCTTAAATCAATGTTGGTGTTGCACCCTTAAATCAATGGTGGTGTTGCGCCCTTAAATCAATGTTGGTGTTGCGCCCTTAAATCAATGGTGGTGTTGCACCCTTAAATCAATGTTGGTGTTGTGCCCTTAAATCAATGGTGGTGTTGCGCCCTTAAATCAATGGTGGTGTTGTGTCCTTAAATCAATGGTGGTGTTGTGTCCTTAAATCAATGGTGGTGTTGCGTCATTAAATCAATGTTAGTGTTGCGCCCTTAAATTTATGTTAGTGTTGCACCCTTAAATCAATGGTGGTGTTGCGCCATTAAATCAATGTTGGTGTTGCACCATTAAATCAATGTTGGTGTTGCACCATTAAATCAATGGTTGTGTTGTGCCCTTAAATCAATTTTGGTGTTGCGCCCTTAAATCAATGTTGGTGTTGCACCCTTAAATCAATGTTGGTGTTGCGCCCTTAAATCAATGTTGGTGTTGCGCCCTTAAATCAATGTTGGTGTTGCGCCCTTAAATCAATGGTGGTGTTGCGCCCTTAAATCAATGTTGGTGTTGTGTCCTTAAATCAATGGTTGTGTTGCACCCTTAAATCAATGGTGATGTTGCACCCTTAAATCAATGATGGTGTTGTGCCCTTAAATCAATGGTGGTGTTGCGCCATTAAATCAATGGTAGTGTTGTGTCCTTAAATCAATGGTGGTGTTGCGTCATAAAATCAATGGTAGTGTTGTGTTGCGTCCTTAAATCAATGGTGGTGTTGTGTTGCGTCCTTAAATCAATGGTTGTGGTATGTTGTGCCCTTAAATCAATGGTGGTGTTGCGTCATAAAATCAATGGTAGTGTTGTGTTGCGTCCTTAAATCAATGGTGGTGTTGTGTTGCGTCCTTAAATCAATGGTGGTGTTGCGTCATAAAATCAATGGTAGTGTTGTGTTGCGTCCTTAAATCAATGGTGGTGTTGTGTTGCGTCCTTAAATCAATGGTTGTGGTATGTTGTGCCCTTAAATCAATGGTGATATAGTGTTGCGTACATAAATCAATGGTGGTGTTGTGTTGCGTACTTAAATCAATGGTGGTGGTGTGTTGCGTCCTTAAGTCAATGGTGGTGTTGTGTTGCGTACTTAAATCAATGGTGGTGGTGTGTTGCGTCCTTAAGTCAATGGTGGTGTTGTGTTGTGTCCTTAAATCATTGGTGGTGTTGTGTTGCGTCCTTAAATCAATGGTGGTGTTGTGTTGCGTGTTGTGTTGCGTCCTTAAATCAATGGTGGTGTTGTGTTGCGCCTTTAAATCAATGGTGGTGTTGTGTTGCGCCCTTAAATCAATGGTGGTGGTGTGTTGCGTCCTTAAATCTATGGTGGTGTTGTGTTGCGCCCTAAAATCAATGGTGGTGTTGTGTTGCGCCCTTAAATCAATGGTGATGTTGTGTTGCGTCCTTAAATCAATGGTGGTGTTGTGTTGCGTCCTTAAATCAATGGTGGTGTAGTGTTGCGTCCTTAAATCAATGGTGGTGTTGTGTTACGTCCTTAAATCAATGGTGGTGTTGTGTTGCGCCCTTAAATCAATGGTGGTGTTGTGTTGCGCCCTTAAATCAATGGTGGTGTTGTGCTGCGTCCTTAAATCAATGGTGGTGTTGTGTTGCGCCCTTAAATCAATGCTGGTGTTGTGTTGTGCCCTTAAATCAATGGTGGTGTTGTGTTGCGCCCTTAAATCAATGGTGGTGTAGTATTGTGTCCTTAAATCAATGGTGGTTTGGCACCTTTAAATCAACAGTTGTGTTGTGTTGTGTCCTTAAATCAATGGTGGTGTTGTGTTGCGCCCTTAAATCAATGGTGGTGTTGTGTTGCGCCCTTAAATCAATGGTGGTGTAGTATTGTGTCCTTAAATCAATGGTGGTTTGGCACCTTTAAATCAACAGTTGTGTTGTGTTGTGTCCTTAAATCAATGGTGGTGTTGTGTTGCGTCCTTAAATCAATGTTAGTGTTGTGTTGCGTCCTTAAATCAATGGTGGTGTTGTGTTGCGCCCTTAAATCAATGGTGGTGTTGTGTTGCGTCCTTAAATCTATGGTAGTGTTGTGTTGGGTCCTTAAATCAATGGTGGTGTTGTGTTGCGCCCTTAAATCAATGGTGGTGTTGTGTTGCGTCCTTAAATCAATGGTGGTGTTGTGTTGCGCCCTTAAATCAATGGTGGTGTTGTGTTGCGTCCTTAAATCAATGGTGGTGTTGTGTTGCGCCCTTAAATCTATGGTGGTGTAGTGTTGCGTCCTTAAATCAATGGTGGTGTTGTGTTGCGTCCTTAAATCAATGGTGGTGTTGTGTTGCGCCCTTAAATCAATGGTGGTGTAGTGTTGCGTCCTTAAATCAATGGTGGTGTTGTGTTGCGCCCTTAAATCAATGGTGGTGTAGTATTGTGTCCTTAAATCAATGGTGGTTTGGCACCTTTAAATCAATGGTGGTGTTGTGTTGTGTCCTTAAATCAATGGTGGTGTTGTGTTGCGTCCTTAAATCAATGTTAGTGTTGTGTTGCGTCCTTAAATCAATGGTGGTGTTGTATTGCGCCCTTAAATCAATGGTGGTGTTGTGTTGCGTCCTTAAATCTATGGTGGTGTTGTGTTGGGTCCTTAAATCAATGGTGATGTTGCACCCTTAAATCAATGGTGGTGTTGTGTTGCGTCCTTAAATCAATGGTGGTGTTGTGTTGCGTCCTTTAATCTATGGTGGTGTTGTGTTGCACCCTTAAATCAATGGTAGTGTTGTGTTGCGTCCTTAAACAATGGTGGTGTTGTGTTGCGTCCTTTAATCTATGGTGGTGTTGTGTTGCGCCCTTAAATCAATGGTGGTGTTGTGTTGCGTCCTTAAATCTATGGTGGTGTTGTGTTGCACCCTTAAATCAATGGTAGTGTTGTGTTGCGTCCTTAAACAATGGTGGTGTTGTGTTGCGTCCTTTAATCTATGGTGGTGTTGTGTTGCACCCTTAAATCAATGGTAGTGTTGTGTTGCGTCCTTAAACAATGGTGGTGTTGTGTTGCGTCCTTTAATCTATGGTGGTGTTGTGTTGCACCCTTAAATCAATGGTAGTGTTGTGTTGCGTCCTTAAACAATGGTGGTGTTGTGTTGCGTCCTTTAATCTATGGTGGTGTTGTGTTGCGTCCTTAAACAATGGTGGTGTTGTGTTGCGTCCTTTAATCTATGGTGGTGTTGTGTTGCGTCCTTTAATCAATGGTGGTGTTGTGTTGCGTCCTTTAATCTATGGTGGTGTTGTGTTGCGCCCTTAAATCAATGGTAGTGTTGTGTTGCGTCCTTAAACAATGGTGGTGTTGTGTTGCGTCCTTTAATCTATGGTGGTGTTGTGTTGCGCCTTTAAATCAATGGTGGTGTTGTTTTGCGTCCTTAAATCATTGGTGGTGTTGTGTTGCACCCTTAAATCAATGGTAGTGTTGTGTTGCGTCCTTAAACAATGGTGGTGTTGTGTTGCGTCCTTAAACAATGGTGGTGTTGTGTTGCACCCTTAAATCAATGGTAGTGTTGTGTTGCGTCCTTAAACAATGGTGGTGTTGTGTTGCGTCCTTTAATCTATGGTGGTGTTGTGTTGCGCCTTTAAATCAATGGTGGTGTTGTGTTGCGTCCTTAAATCATTGGTGGTGTTGTGTTGCACCCTTAAATCAATGGTAGTGTTGTGTTGCGTCCTTAAACAATGGTGGTGTTGTGTTGCGTCCTTTAATCTATGGTGGTGTTGTGTTGCGCCCTTAAATCAATGGTGGTGTTGTGTTGCGCCCTTAAATCAATGGTGGTGTTGTGTTGCGTCCTTTAATCTATGGTGGTGTTGTGTTGCGCCCTTAAATCAATGGTGGTGTTGTGTTGCGTCCTTTAATCTATGGTGGTGTTGTGTTGCGCCCTTAAATCAATGGTAGTGTTGTGTTGCGTCCTTTAATCTATGGTGGTGTTGTGTTGCGCCCTTAAATCAATGGTGGTGTTGTGTTGCATCCTTAAATCAATGGTGGTGTAGTATTGCGTCCTTAAATCAATGGTGGTGTTGTGTTGCTTCCTTAAATCAATGGTGGTGTTGTGTTGCGTCCTTAAATCATTGGTGGTGTTGTATTGTGTCCTTAAATCAATGGTGATGTAGTGTTGCGCCCTTAAATCAATGGTGGTGTTGTGTTGCGCCCTTAAATCAATGGTGGTGTTGTGTTGCGTCCTTAAATCAATGGTGGTGTTGTGTTGCGTCCTTTAATCTATGGTGGTGTTGTGTTGCGCCCTTAAATCAATGGTAGTGTTGTGTTGCGTCCTTTAATCTATGGTGGTGTTGTGTTGCGCCCTTAAATCAATGGTGGTGTTGTGTTGCATCCTTAAATCAATGGTGGTGTAGTATTGCGTCCTTAAATCAATGGTGGTGTTGTGTTGCTTCCTTAAATCAATGGTGGTGTTGTGTTGCTTCCTTAAATCAATGGTGGTGTTGTGTTGCGTCCTTAAATCATTGGTGGTGTTGTATTGTGTCCTTAAATCAATGGTGATGTAGTGTTGCGCCCTTAAATCAATGGTGGTGTTGTGTTGCGCCCTTAAATCAATGGTGGTGTTGTGTTGCGTCCTTAAATCAATGGTGGTGTTGTGTTGCGCCCTTAAATCAATGGTGGTGTTGTGTTGCGTCCTTAAATCTATGGTGATGTTGTATTGCGCCCTTAAATCAATGGTGGTGTTGTGTTGCGTCCTTAAATAAATGGTGGTGTAGTATTGCGTCCTTAAATAAATGGTGGTGTTGTATTGCGCCCTTAAATCAATGGTGGTGTTGTGTTGCGTCCTTAAATCAATGGTGGTGTTGTGTTGCTCCATTAAGTCAATGCTGGTGTTGTGTTGCGTTCTTAAATCTATGGTGGTGTTGTGTTGCGCCCTTAAATCAATGGTGGTGTTGTGTTGCGTCCTTAAATCAACGGTGGTGTTGCACCCTTAAATCAATGACGGTGTTTTGTTGCGTCTTTAAATCAATGGTGGTGTTGTGTTGCATCCTTAAATCAACAGTTGTGTTGTGTTGCGTCCTTAAATCAATGGTGGTGTTGTCTTGCGTCCTTTAATCAATGGTGATGTTGTGTTGCGTCATTTAATCAATGGTGGTGTTGTATTGCGTCCTTAAATCAATGGTGGTGTTGTGTAGCGTCCTTAAATCAATGGTGGTGTTGTGTTGCATCCTTAAATCAATGGTGGTGTTGTGTTGCATCCTTAAATCAATGTCGGTGTTGTGTTGCACCCTTAATTCAACGGTGATGTTACACATTGAAATCAATGGTGTTGTCACAACTTTAACCAGTGGTTATTCTTTGAAGGAGACCGCATCTTTTTTTGTAAGTGTCTTGTATATATATATATTAATATTCCATCATTTTCCATGTTCATTCTATATGACGTTTATTGGTGTGGCCTTTCGTATGGGCACTTCAAAGACAACTTTCTTAATGACATAACAAGTATTCTTGACTTTGACGTATTGCCATGTCAGGGAGATATATCTCATATGTTCCATTGTGAAATCGGGAAGTTCAACTGGTTTAGAAGTGATCTGTTTCAATTTAGTTTTAATTGAATACTACACGGTATGATTTTTATGTTTGACTGCATAATAAAATTATGTTCTGTCAGAACTGGTTGAACTTTTTTTACCTATCAACAATGAAACGTTTTTCTTACAACCTATTTGCCCTAATTGTGATTTTGTGTCTACTTTGGTATCTGTTGATGCGTTCACAGCTTGTCTGTATTTGTATTTATTATGTATCAGGAATTAAAATGTAGTTTTGACACATGCGTATTGTTTATTTTAGTCAGTGTGTGGTCACGCGTTTATTTAAACTATTTGTTTTATTCGACTCTTCTTCTTTCTCTTCTATTTCTTCTTCTACTTCGTTTTCTTCTACAAGCACATACGTTTCATATAATTTATTGGTAACATTGACAGACTTTATTATTACTATCCTATTACAAATACAACAACACGTGTATGTATATGTGGAGCGCATGGTACCATTGTAGACCCACGGTCGGGTTGTGAGGGTGGGAGAGGTGGGGCTGTAGGTTAGATCCTCTGACATTGCGATATGAAGTGTTATTGAGCAAGACCTTTTATCTGCAGATGCATATTACTGGTTATAGCCAATAAAACTTCGAGCATGGTTTGTCTTAGTTGTAGTAGAAACGTGTTTCGCAATCGATGTAAAATGAATAAGATTAAAAAATGTGATAAAAAAACACCAAACATATGCAGGTACATGAATGTACACGTTATCATCGGGAGACAAGTTAGCCTCGGACAGATGTTCTCGATACATTCACAGAGGCCAAAGTAAAATAAATAATACAAATATATTAAATTGATATTCTGAAAAATGTAACTCACATTCGTACGAAAAAGATTCGCTCCATAAATACGCACCACTGCAGAGGCATGTTTTTAATCAAATCCAATTTTTGACAGGGACATTAATGACTCGTGTATACGACCTGTTTGTGACAAGGGAAAAATGAAAACACCTGCAAATTTAAAATTAATACAGAATAAACTCATTAATGACGACACGACACCATTTAACGTTTATACTCAATAGGATAAATAAAAATTCCATATTATATTTTTTACAAGTGTTAATTATTTTGCCCGTCACAAATACAAGTTATTTAGAGTTAAAAACGTATATCATATATTTTTTTCATTTTATTTTAAGGTAATTTAATGGGATAGTGTTAA
This sequence comes from Panopea generosa, assembly GCA_029582155.1. Taxonomy (NCBI): domain Eukaryota; kingdom Metazoa; phylum Mollusca; class Bivalvia; order Adapedonta; family Hiatellidae; genus Panopea; species Panopea generosa. The sequence goes on from CM055906.1 coordinate 12,832,217, forward strand.
ATAACAATCACGATGACATCTGCAATGGAATGTTATTCTTTTTACAAAGACGTTTATGTTGAATCTGGACATTTAAGCAGCGATTATTTACAATGACATGAATATTTAAATGGCGAACAATTGCAAAGAAAACCATATGTGACATACATACATATATTACGATAAGTGTGTTCACCAATGAAACCGCCCAGATGTATATAATACTTCATGTCGTTACATATTTTTTTTTTTTTGAATTGGGTTTAGCGCCGTTTTCAACACATTTCAGGTTATATATGGCATATCCAGTTTTACTGGTGGAGGGAGACCTCAGACGGAGTCAGACTGAGTAGAACCACCGTCCCTCGGCAAGTAACTGGAAACTTTCCCACATAAAGTTTTTGGAGCGAGCGGGACTTGAACCTACGACCTTAGCGGTGAAGGGTTAGTGATCTTGAGGCGACGCCTTAGACCACTCGGCCACGGAGGACCCTTCTATTGTTCGTAAGTTACGTTCTCTAGTCAAAGGTCGATCTGGGTTAAAATATGGGCTGACATATCATAGCCATAGTTTAATAATGTATGCACAATTTCAGTACATTTGGAAGTTTTAGTTAATCTGTAGAACAGATCCAGTTCTTCAGATTGGGTCCATTAAATTGCAATTATTATGAGCACGTTGATTCGCTATCATCTATCAATATAGTAGGAGCTCGCTGATTCGCTATCATCTATTAATATAATAGGAACATGCTGATTCGCTATCATCTATCAATATAGTAGGAGCACGCTGATTCGCTATCATCTGTCAATATAGTAGGAGCACGCTAATTTAACGTTTGGAAAGCCACAGTTGAGCACGTTGATTGGTCAGTTGTTTAGGGAAGTTTGCATGACGTCACAGTTTGGTAACTTTAAACTTGTTATAAATTATGGAACAGACATGGAATTCCCTGCCTTTTTTAATGTGGGTTAAACGCCCTGATTCGGGAGACGTCAGGTTCTCTCTATATAAATATAATTTAGTGTAAACGTTCTTAAAATACCTAACTATACAAGACACATTTCATATTGGTTAATAGCGGTCGCATGTGCTTATTGTTACTAAAATTAGAAATAGGAATGTATTATTATGTATTTTATTTGCTGTTATGACAGGCTTAGATGAATCGTTTTTTGTACTGTCTTTTTAATTGACTAATAGACAAATGTGTGAATTAACGTAATTTTTCACGCTTAAACCAGAAATAGCATATGCTTCGTACTATTCGATCAGAGATCAACTAGATATATGACATTGTGTAAAAATATTCTCCAAGTATTTCTATCCGATACTGCATATTTCAGAAAGTATTATCAGTTTTTATGAAACAGTGTCTTTTCATCCTTGTTTCAACATTATGAGTGAAATATTTTTTTATCTACCAGTGAAATGATGAAATTAAAATATATTTACCGTATTTGTCACAAATAACCACAGAATTGAATAAAAGATACTTTTATTTATAATATTTATGTCTCTTTCGAAAAAGGAAACAAAGTTAAGGATATGGTTCCTCCAGTTTTCTGATGTGTTGTATACATGTTCTTGTTCCTCCAGTTTTTCTGTGTGTCAAATACAGATTTTTTTTTATTATATTGATACCATGTAGATATATTCCACTATATTTAAATACTAGTATAGACTTGAGTGAAAGTGTATACATATTGTGGTGGTATGAATCACGTGATTATCCCGTATTAACAATACTATTTTACATTTCAGGACGAGGGTAGCGGCGGTGGGGGCCCCGACTCCCGTTCATCTGCTTCTTCCACATCCTCCCTCTCCAGTATGAAAATACTTGGAACGAAACTGAAGACACAAGGTCGGACCCGCTGGGTGGCGCTTACAGCAGTTCTCATTGTCGTCGTGGTGATCATAATTGCCGTCGCCGTCGCCGTTTATTTTACAAAGTCGGACACAAGCGGTATATATTAGAGTAGTAACTAAGCAGCACTGTACTAAACCGTTATTATCCACGTAGAAAATGTCGATGTTCAGATGGAAGTCCACAATTGCAATTTACTTCTAATCTCTATAGTGAATCAAACATTTTAAGGGTTTTCATTCTTATAAAGATCCAAATCAAAGAAGGAGAACTTATACTTTATTGTTTGTTGACGTTTTAGTGCCAACTTATTGTTAGAAACGTAGGGTTCATGTGTGATCCGTTGTTTTGTTTGTTCAGTGTCCAGACAGTGTTGACAAAGTTAACTGAGAACTTCAGAAATATTCACACCGAATATTCAAGCGTCGGTTTCTTTTCTAAATTCACAATTCAAACATGACAGTGCTTTAAAAATGTTACAAATAAATAAATTATGCCATTAAAATCACAAAAATGAGCGTTAAAATAGAATGCCGTTTTAGATAAGAACAACAAGGATTATTTATCCCCGCCATTATGCGACTACCCGGATGAAGCACTTCCTGTCTCCAATGGGCGTGTCACACCTTCCAGATATACATGAGGAGACATGTTTCCACTATATCATGCCTATATATATACTCACTGACTCCATATTTCCAAAATGATATTTATTTAAACATGCCAAGGGGATTTCCTGTCTTGTGTCGACTTAAATAGATTTCCCGCTTAAATTGCAACATAATTTGTGACGTATTAAATGAGTCACGTGATTTCATTTTGATTTCAATTTGATGCGTTATAGGTTTACACGTAACATACATTATTCATCTTGGAAAGAGTCCGTATGACGGTATGAATGTCGTCAAACTGTATTAGAGCGATGTCTGTTTTCAGAATGGGGATTTCGTTTCAAGTTTACTATTCTAATTTAAATTTTAGATTTTATCACATTCTGGTTGATTTGACTTACCAAACAATTCAGATTTTATCAATAATGATAATCAAATGCTTTTTGTCCATTTCATAAAATAATTTCACTTTTTGATACAAATATAGCGTGTGTTTTTGCTGATATATTCCCTTTAAGGCATTACTTCTCCATTGACTTCCCTAATTATGATCTTAAGTAAATTTCTCAACTTTAAAGACGTGATAACTATGTTACTTTATTTTCAGCGAATTTTGTAAAAAAACACATGATATATGTATATTTTATGTGCAAGTAATTATGAAAGATGCTCAATGTGTTTTACGATATGAACAAGTACTCAGTCATTTTCAGTAGTACGCTATGATTTATTATATCCATTACACAAATATGTCGATGGATCGCTATATGATACAGTGTTTCTGGCGCTATGATACTGTCTGTATTCGTGATTGTATTCTACAAACAATTGTTAAAGGAGCACACTATATCATGGAGTGCGTGGCCCAGTGGGAGAGCATCGGACCAATGATCGTAGGGTCCTGGGTTCGATCTTTTGTCACGTCATTGCGTGGTGATTTGAGTAAGACACTTTACCCACATTTGTTTGGTACTGGTTCCAACAATGAAGACTTTGAGCGCAGAGGGGTAGCTTGGATAAAAACTATGCGTAGGCACAGCTGTAGGGATGGGGGAGGGGTAATTCTGGTGTCTTCTTAGGGGCCTGGTTATCTTTAATATTAATCATGAATTCACTGTTTTATAAACAAATAAACTGATAGAGTGATGTGAAATATCTGGATCATATAATTATTCAATGATTTTTTGTTGAAGATTTATAGTTTGCATCCCTGCCCACCCCCACTCTAGGGGTCCAAGTTTTATTACATTTTTTCGCAGTTTAATTTTTTCGATTTATTAGAATGAAGAGTAAACACGTACCAACAGTACCTATAGGAAGCTACGCTGCTGGAGCGGGATTTGTTAAAATTGTAATCATTTTTTTACAACCAAATTAATGGATGTATCAGTCTGATATGGATAATTTGCGTTGTACTCAAATGCCTTTGTTGTAGTTTGAGGTCGTTAATTGTTTGTTACATTTGTAAATTCTGTGTTTTAGTTGTTTGTTGTTGTTTTTTTTTAAAAATCAAATCTATACATGTACAGTTAAACCTGTCTTAAGCAGCCAGTCGAGGGATGGAGCAAAAGTGGCCTTTTAAGTCAGGTTGATGTTTAATACATGTTAATTTTCTTTGAAAGCATAGATATGGGAAAAAAACAAATGTGGTTGTTTAAGACAGGTGGTTGCTTAATAGAGGTGACTGCTTACACATGTTTAACTATATATTCAGTTTATATATGAAGAACAATTCGCATATACTGTTACATATCATTTTGTTTCTGCTAAAACAATTAAAACATACACCTGTTTCATTTTCATCTTCCAGTTTCGTCTCTCAAGCTTGTTCAAGATGCAGATAGTCAATTACAAAACACGACAATGTCAACACCTCAGATGACAAAACCCTCAACAAGAAAACAAACCATAACAACTTCCGGTAGACCTGTAACCGATACAAAATCAACAAGACACTTTGTCACAACAAAAAGACCAGAACGAACAACGGCAGATCAGACTACAACTATCACAAACACAACTACATTGCCGGAAATAACGTCAACGCCGTTCGTCGACACGTCTACACCTAGCAACGCTTGTACGTTCTATACTCGCTGTCGAAGACAGTGTTATTATTATGTATTCGTTATGTGAAGTGATTACAAATAGAAAACATAGCGTGCGTGGGTTCTATTTTGATAAAGCATCACAAAATGAATACTAACATATTTAATGTTCAGGGCCCTGTTGTCAAAGTACTAATATCATTGAGCTCATGATTTTTGTCACGGTATGCATAGTTTGATGTTTCTCCCGCCTTCAGCGTTCTTCTTTGAACTGTTAATAGAATAGTGTGATTGATTCAGTAGACATATTGGGGTAACCATGCACGCTGATACATGTTGGGGTTACTATACTTTCTGATACATGCTGGGCTACCTTACACTCTCTCCGTGCGAGTGGTACATTTTGGAGCTACCATAAACTCTCTCCATGCGACTGATACATGTTGGGGATACCATACACTCTGTCCGTGCGACTGATACATGTTTGGGTTACCATACACTCTCTCCGTGCGAATGATACATATTGAGGCTACCATACATTCTCTCCGTGCGAATGATACATGTTGGGGTTACCATACACTCTCTCCGTGCGAATGATACATGTTGGGGTTACCATACACTCTCTCCGTGCGAATGATACATGTTGGGGCTACCATACATTCTCTCCGTGCGAATGATACATGTTGGGGTTACCATACACTCTCTCAGTGCGACTGATACATGTTGGGGATACCATACACTCTCTACGTGCGAATGATACATGTTGGGGCTACCATAAACTCTCTCCATGCAACTGATACATGTCGGGGATACCATACACTCTTTACGTGCGACTGATACATGATGGGGCTACCATACACTCTCTCCGTATGACTGATACATGTTGGGGATACCATACACTCTCTCCGTGCGAATGATACATGTTGGGGTTACCATACAGTCTCTCCGTGCGACTGATACATGTTGGGGTTACCATACACTCTCTCCGTGCGCAACTGATACATGTTGGGGTTACCATACACTCTCTCCATGCAACTGATACGTGTTGGGGTTACCATACACTCTTTCCGTGCGGATGATACATGCTGCGGTTACCATACACTCTCTCCGTGCGAATGATACATTTTTGGGCTACCATACACTCTCTCCGTGCGAATGATACATGTTGGGGTGACCATACACTCTTTCTGTGCGACTGATACATGTTGGGGTTATCATACGCACTCTCCGTGCGACTGATACATGTTGGGGTCACCATACACTCTCTCCGTGCGACTGATACATGTTGGTGCTACCATACGCACTCTCCGTGCGAATGATACATGTTGGGGCTACCATATACTCTCTCCGTGCGAATGATACATGTTGGGGCTACCATACACTCTCTCATTGCGACTGATACATATTGGGGCTACCATACACTCTTTCCGTGCGACTGATACATATTGGGGTTACCATACACTCTCTCCGTGCGAATGATACATGTTGGGGTTACCATACACTCTCTCCGTGCGAATGATAGATGTTGGGGCTACAATACACTCTCATCGTGCGACTGATAAATGTTCGGGTGACCATACACTCTCTCCGTGCAAATTATACATGTTGGGGTTACCATACACTCTCTCCGTGCAAATGATACATGTTGGGGTTACCATACACTCTCTCCGTGCGAATGATACATGTTGGGGCTACCATACACTCTCATCGTGCGACTGATACATGTTGGGGTTACCATACATTCTCTCCGTGCGAATGATACATGTTGGGGCTACCATAAACTCTCTCCGTGCGAATGATAGATGTTGGGGCTACATAAACTCTCTCCGTGCGACTGATACATGTTGGGGTTACCATACACTCTCTCTATGCAACTGATACATGATGGGGCTACCATACGCACTCTCCGTGCGAATGATACATGTTTGGGCTACCATAAACTCTCTCCGTGCGAATGATACATGTTGGGGTTACCATACACTCACTCCGTGCGAATGACACATTCTATAGAAAAATACAAACTCGCTGTTTTCATATTATTTTCACGTGTGATAATTTCATAAAGACACCACAAGATTAAAGACGAGACATGTAAATAACACGAAACCCAAAACTTGATAAATAGATGAATGTATGTAATAATCAGTCTTCTTGTATTATGTGTGTTTGTAATTTACTTAACTACATAATTACTTGTCAGCGCTTAAACTACTCAGGGATTGGAAGTAAAGATAAAACTATTCAGGGATTGGAGTCAAAGGTAAAACTATTCAGGAATTGGAATTAATGGTTGAACTACTCAGGAATAGGAAGTAAAGATTAAACTATTTAGAGATTGGAAGTAAAGGTAAAACTACTCAGGAATTGGAAGTTAATGTTAAACTACTCAGGGATTGGAAGTAACGGTAAAACTATTCAGGGATTGGAAATAAAGGTTCAGCTACTCAGGGATTGGAAGTAAAGGTTAAACTACTCAGGGATTGGAAGTAAAGGTTAAACTACTTATGGAGGTTAAACTACTAAGAGATTGAAAGTAAATGTTAAACTACTCAGGGATTTGAAGTAAAGGTAAAACTATTCAGGGATTGGAAGTAAAGGTAAAACTATTCAGGGATTGGAAATAAAGGTAAAACTACTCACGGATTGGAAGTAAAGGTAAAACTATTCAGGGATTGGAAGTAATGGTAAAACTACTCACGGATTGGAAGTAAAGGTAAAACTATTTAGGGGTCGGAAGTAAAGGTTAAACTACTCAGGGGTTGGAAGTAAAGGTTAAACTACTTATGGAGGTTAAACTACTAAGAGATTGAAAGTAAATGTTAAACTACTCAGGGATTTGAAGTAAAGGTAAAACTATTCAGGGATTGGAAATAAAGGTAAAACTACTCACGGATTGGAAGTAAAGGTAAAACTATTCAGGGATTGGAAGTAATGGTAAAACTACTCAGGGATTGGAAGTAAAGGTAAAACTATTCAGGGATTGGAAATAAAGGTAAAACTACTCACGGATTTGAAGTAAAGGTAAAACTATTCAGGGATTGGAAGTAATGGTAAAACTACTCAGGGATTGGAAGTAAAGGTAAAACTATTCAGGGATTGGAAATAAAGGTAAAACTACTCAGGGATTGGAAGTTAAGGTTAAACTACTCAGGGGTCGGAAGTAAAGAGAAAACTTACTGAGGGATTGAAATTAAAGGTTAAATTAAGCTTGAAAAAAAACGCATATTCAGTTGAGGGTAATAATGAAATGGACAATGTGACACCTAGCAACATTTAGGGAGAAAGTAACTACATGCACGTGTAACTGTCAAACAAAATTTATATTCATTCTTTCTTGTTTTAATTCACGTAACTATAATCCAAGATGTAAAATGTATTAACAACATTATTCTTTTATATATATTCCAGCGGTCACACTTTCAGACGTGTTGTATAACCCAACTGACGTCAAAACTGTTACATTGAACTGCCAAGCCAGGCACGCGGGCGTCTGGACTACTTTGACAATCAGACGATTATTTAGGGACAGTTTCGAGCCGATTGCTGTTGCCAGTGTATCAGAGGACAAGAATGTGGACGTCAACGTGTTCTATCCAAACGTCACACATTCTATAAAAATACGAAATTACATTGTGACATTAACTTTGAACTTTGACCCCTTCACGTGTAATGATCTCAGTAATTTCAGCTGTGCGTTTGTGACGCAGGATGTGACCAAAGTAGCAGAGTCAAACACAACAAGTATGTATTATAGACTACACATCAAGACTGGTCCTTTTATATTTTGTCTGATGCATTGTTTTACATCGGCTGTAAATCAATACCTTCAACAACAAATTGGACATTCTCTACTTTACGTTATGTGAAACAACATCAGTACCAAACGACACTGTGGACATGATGCATGTGACTTCCTCAAGTACTGAGTTTGCTTTTACCCAGATTAGATGGTCCAGATTACCTGAGGTTGGAGGGGGAATAAATGCACATTTAAGTATCATTTAAACCTGCATCGAATGACTAATTGACAGCTCAAACATTTTTCAGTCTTTCTTTGAACGATGTATTGAATGACAGTTTTCATTGGCAGTACCAATCATGGTGAAATTCTATTTGTTTCTGTTGATGTTTTAAGTCGTGTAAACGATACTAACAAACGGACCAAAAACAGTACCATGAACCAGTTTTTTTTTTCTATAAACGCGGCTTATATTCAAAACTCTCTAACATAAATCACACTTACAGAATATCATCCTGGGTAGAACCATTACTTATACATTCTACCAGGACTTCAAACATAATACGTTCTTGTCAATCCGAAATAGTATTTGATGTCATGGCAGAAAAAGATTTTGTTCGGATTGTTCGGAACTAGTATAATTAATACCAACCCGCTCATATAATTCAATGACCTTTATAAATTGTCAAATGTGTCACAAGGTACATGGCCCCAATTTTCATTAGTCACTACTTATTGTTACTAAAATTAGATACAGAAAACGTATGATTACGCAATTTCTGGTTTACTGCAGTGATATGGTCATCTTTATCTGATTGCTTTTTGGTGTGTATGGAGAGACGTATACGTATAGTGTTATTCTGCGCTTGTTTCATATCCCATATAATTTGTGCAGAGGCTCCACTGTTGCGCTGCAATTGACGCAAATGGCAGCAATGTTGTTGTTGTATGGTGTTTAGCGTCGCTTTCAATAATTTTTCAGTCATATCGCGACGGTGTCTACTTGAGACAGTATTCTGAGCGCTGTCACAGTGGAGTATCATGCCGCAGACACATGGTATGATACCCCATCCAGTCACATTATACTGACACTGGGCCGACCAAACCTAGAACTCTCCTCTAAATGCTGAGCGTCAAGCGAGGAAGCTTCTAGTACCATTTATAAAATCTTCGGTATGACCAAATGGCAGTAAACTTCACTTTGAGATACTTTATATTAATAGGCACCATTTGCACGTTATTTTTCTCGGTCAATGCAGACAGAAATCCGTCTGGTCTTTCTATTAAAATATAAATGTATACGTACGGAACAGCTAACGCACAACCTGACATTTTATGCATTTTCTCAAAAAGTACTTTCCTATTTGCTCTTGAGTTAGAAAGAACATTTAGGGTATGTAACACCAATACATAATTGTCTATTGATGTCTTATACGAATTTTAATAACACTACGGAATACTGTGACGAAGATTTGTGAAATACAAAAGTGGTGGTTGAGCTGTTCCGATCAGCATATACGTATACTTGAAATTGATTAGTTTAAGTTTGTTTATTTTACATCGATTGATAAACAAAGCTAATACAACACTAAGGCAAATCATACTTGAAGTGTTCTTGGATAGATTCAGTACTAAGCATATGCGAAAATGTATTTTGATAATGACAGTAATCGTTAAACACAACCCCACCCCCGTTCGAGGTCCAATGCTCTACCACAACACCATTACTCACATTGAAAGTAATTTTGACTTTACATGTAATCTATATTGCCTATTTTCAGTTTTCTTGTCAGAGCCGGAATTTGTGTTACCCCACTCTATCATCGAAGGGAAACAAATAAAATTACAATGTACCGCAGAGGTATGGGGAACCAGTGCAAATCTCGCTTGGAAATTCAAACACCGAGACTCCAACACATTTATGAATTTTACCGTAGCCCCAGTCATTCAGGAAACGGTAAAAAATTGTTCAAAATTTATAAACAGTACATTGACAATTAACCCAACAATGGTAGAAAATGGTTCTGACTTCCGGTGTGAGATTGAAGACACGTGGGTCAATCCACAAGTAGATCAGCCGCGCACAAGGGACGTAACCTTAAACGTAGTACCAAGTGAGTACATCTACAGTTATTTAAAACAAATCTTGTTCTGTTTTAGAATAAATTGAGTTATGAACTTAAGAGATATTTTACAAAGTGAATGTTTATGCTTGGAAAATAATAACATTTGAATTAGATTTAATTTAAGGCTTAAATTGTAAGCTATAATGAAGTAACCTCGTATGGAAATAAGTAAAACACTCTATTTTAAATATTTAGACGTCATCGGTTCTCTTTCAAAATTAAATGCAATTAAACACTACATTTCAATGATTGGAACAATCTTGATAAAAATGAAATTTAAAAATTATGTCTATGTCGAAGTTACGTCGCTTAATGTTTTTAAAACTAAACATAAACTATGTATTTTTTAATACAGGTAATTTTTGCGATGATAAGCGACAATTTACAATACACCCTCACCCCCACGGACCGTGTACTCTTGTTGTTTATTGTCTCAGCACGGGGCCCCTCGTGTATGAGATAGAATGTGATCCGGGACATTGCTACGACTATATCAAGACGGCGTGTGTACCGCAAGGTGCCGGTTAGGACAAGAACGGTTTAATGTTTATATAACTGGAGAGGGTTAGTTTAGACACACTGGCGAACTTATTAGAAATTAGAATATAACCACCAAAACTTCCTAAATGTCTTATATATTTAACTTAAATTTAAACGGTTATGTTTAAAAAGTATTTAACTAATGTCAGTGAAATCAACTGGAATAGCTTTTCTCGAACAAGTATAAAATAATAATCACTGGGATGTGTTAATATTTGTTTTTATGTTTTTAAGTGTTAAAGTATTTACGTACATATTTAAATGTGTTGGCAAACAGAAGTCTAGTCTTAATTCATCAAACATTTAAGTCCAGAAACACTGCCAATAATTTAAGCAGAAAATAGTTGGTAAGAAATATGATTTCTAACGTTTTTTGTTAAAATAAACGTTTAAAGAGCACTTGTTCCGCATGTTAATATGGTAATTAACTGATTTAATTGATGCCATCTAGATTTCGAGTGTGTATGTTTTATATTTTGAATTTAAGTCGGAGTCTCTAACTCATCATATTGATAAATTTAAGTCCTTGCGACAACACCTTGGTGAATATCAAGGTCGTCTTTAAACACTGTTTGCTGTGCCAGTATGACATGTATGTAAATAGGTAGCTATTGTTTTGGCCAAATTTTGATTTGTTATTATCATTTTGAATAAAACCAAGGAACAGAAATCAAAATATTAAATTTTCATACATTTGAGTTTGAAAATGGACTGAGCCTAAAAAAACCTCATGTTTATTCACTCCATGTATATTGAATCGTTTAACACGACCAATGTTTTAGGTACTTGTAATAACAGTAAAACCACACTACAAACACACACACACAGCACAAAGACTTTAACAAGGTGTGTTTGCTTAACATGAAACTATATCTTGTAGACACTTTCCAGGGGTCTGCAATTACTTTAAAGTTTTTGCCTGAAGCTACGCACCAAATATTTGATGGAGGTATACTTTGTCAGAGGGACTATGACTGTATTTAATATTGATTATCATTTTGGGCGCATGTTCCACTTTAAGTTTTTATTTTTATTGAGTGAACACAGTTTTTGGAGGTAAGACATTAACAATGTAGAAGTTGAAGATTTTGTAAGTAGTAGCTTAAAAGAAATTCTTTTATTTAGCATAATATCTTTTGAAATATAACAAATATATGGTTTTGGTGACAAATTTAATGCAATATGCTGATGGGTGAAAATATTATTTTTCAGAAATTTATATTAACATTATTTTAAATGTGTCAAATTCCTTTAAGATATTAAGAAAAACATATCAAAATATCTTACGCCTGTCAGTTATGACAAAATACGAGTATCTTTGTTTGAATCTATTTCAGATATCTAAAATCAGAATTTGCTATAAAATGCGTTGTACTTGACAAACTGTACCAGATAAAACATCTGTATGTACCACATAAAAATGCTGATCTATGGACATATAATTTATATATTTGCCACTGACAATTAATTTATAAAAGCAACAAGAAAATAAATGAACGAGACGCGTTCCCCAAACAAAAGGTCAGCCATTCGCCTTGTTCCTTATCAACTTTGATAAGAGACTTTGTAGGCGTCAATACGACCCTGACGACTGACTTACGATTATAATCTACATGTATATAAACACAGACCTTGATAAACGCTACCTTTATCAAACATCTTACATTTTTAAGGTGGCATTTTCAACATTCTGATGCCATTTTATTTTACATTTTAATTAAAATAACTACTACAATGGGAAATAATGAACTTTGAAAAAGACATTATAAATGAAAAAACAAATAACGAAATACCTGCTTGTACAAAGACTTTAATAGAAACGGCCCATTTGTGTTCTGTTTTGTTTCTCAGCCCTGTCTGATAATCACAGAACACAAATACAGAGACACTTATAGTGTATTTCATGTAACCTGATGTGTTTACACGGGAGTCCAGACTGATAAAATGATAACGACAACGATTGTTATAATACACGGATAGTCTCTCATAATTACTTAATGATTGTGAACTGCCAGTTTATCAGCAATAGTTAAACATAAATTATAATGCAGAAAAGACACTTTACCACAGGATTATATCATTTGGCGATACGTTATGTATTTAGGTTTATTCGAAAACTCATTCTGTAATTAAATGTCCTGTCTTGCATGTTTTTTCTACTCTGACATATTTAAAACGATGTTTATTATTAAACTGCACTTCGATATTCGGTGTTCGTATACCGGTATTCAAGTTAAAACTTACACACACTAACCTGACAAAGAAAGTGAATATCAAACTGTCTTCAGTCTAATTTAAAAAACACCCTGAATAAACGATTCATAATAAGGAGTGTAAATATTATACTATATGACTTACTCCTTACTCAAGTTTTAGAACTGTAGTATAGACTGTGTAAATAGCCCTTTAATATGCTTAACTCTTTACTCAACTTTTAGTACTGTTTACTTTTACCTGAAGTGTGAATAGATTTTTAACATGGTTTACTCTTTGCCAATGTGTACAGTACTATAATATTTACACTCACAAAACGTTATCATTTTTCATATTCTTTGCCCAAGTGTAAGTACAGTACTATAAGATTTACTCTTACTTAAGTGTTATTATTTTTCCTACTCTTTGCCGTAGTGTTAATAATAATACTATAACATTTACTCTTTACCCACATGTTAGTACTATACCCTTATACTTCCTCTGTACTCTGACCAGTATGTTTTGTGTAAGCTCTTTATAAATCATTTGTGATCCGATTTTGAAATCCTGATTTATATTTATAACTTATATATAATAATTATTAGTCATAACGTATAACACAGTAACTTACTACCTCCCTGATACTTGCATAAACCATGTTTCTCACTTATATATTGTTTTGTTATCTCTCAAATCCAGTGTAGATGGTACATCATTAAACGCAATTTCCAACATGTAAACTTCGCCCCTTATCAGGTTCGTACCTGAAATAGTGCTGGTCCTGACAGCTATTTACCAGGGACGACAGTATATCTTGAATTTGCCAAAATCACTTAACTACTCCTGTTTTTTCCAATATTGTTCTACATTAAATAGTTCTAATGAAAACAAACATCAGAGGGCATGCGTTGGAACACAGGTCAGTGGGTAAGCGCTACATGTTGGCAACACAATGGAAGCATATTGTGTCTGAAACGTATGCAGTCTTGTTCAATTATTTCCCTTAGTGGCGGTAGCAAGATTAATGCGCCGCAAGAAATGAGAGCTGTGTAAATCGGTTGAACATTATCTTTGTTGAAAATGCTTAAAATGTCATATTTCTTTTTTCACATTTGGAACATTTCCATGAGCTCTGTTAAGTCGTTTGGATGGCATTGGGTACAGTTGGATGAAGATATAGCAGTTTTAAAGGTGCGTAGTGATTCATTGCAACAAATTGGAAGTATTGTCAAAAATGAAGGTGTGTCATCAAACCATCAAAATTGTGAAAAAGCAATCTAGTCAACAGCATTTTTTCCCCTGCATAGTTGGACTGACAGAGGACAATCTATGGAAACAAGATACCTTTAGAACCATTAACAATGTGTTCAGTGTTCCGGAAGTGCATGTCTCTATATGTAGAACAGTGCACAATTAATAGTTGTGTGAGACGTGTAGTGATACAATTTCACACTTCCCGCTTTTTATATTTTATTTGTGTAATCTCGTTGTATGCTGTATTTAGATGTTGTTCTACTTTCTCAGCCAATGAAATCGCTCAGTTTTTTTTAAATAAAAATTCCACTTCACGAAGAAATTTCTATTTTCCATTCTGTAAAATATAAAACGTTCCATTTTGAACCAACTTCTGAAGCTGCAGAGACAATGCTACTATATTTTTACTACGGTGGCGAATCAACGTGACCTTATGCTAAAGGTCAAAGGAAAAGTGCCCGTTTCTGGTATCATTTTTTGCAGATAACTTCCTTAAAACTAACATTTCCTGAAAAATCACAAAACAATGACGAATGCAGTCTCTGTAAAAAGACGAACCTACGTTGCTATTAACTGGCCGTACGAAATATGTAGGCATAGTACCACCATTGTAAAAAGGAAGTCCTTCCGTGGGGTAGTCGCATAATGGCGGTTATAAATAATCCTCGTTTCTTCTTCTTTTAAAATGCATTTTCCTTATTTTACTGCTCTTTTTCTTATTAGAATGACATTATTGTTGTATTTTGAACATTTTGATAGCATTGTCAAGTTTGAATTGTGAATTTAGAAAAAAATTGATGCTTGGAAATTCGGGTATGAATACATGATTTTGGAAATCTACTTTCACTTTATCAACAGTACACACTAAGCAGGAAAAAAATCTCATCACATGACTCCTACTTTTCTCCTGATGTTTTCATAGTGCAAAGGTTGACAAACAGTAAAATGTAGGTTTCACTTCTTTCATTTGGGTTTCTCTATGAATGCCAAGCTTTCAAACTTTTATTGTTTACTATAAAATAAAGAACACAAATCAATGGTAGGATTACACATGTAACGGCGTATATCTTTTTTTTTTTAAATTTCACCACCCCATCGCTTCAACTGAGCAAAATATATTTTTCACTTTCCCCACCAGTTCATAGTATCATGTCACATCGATGCTGCATGCAGCTTCAAAAAGACTGCAATCCCTCAAATTCACAATCAACTTCAATTATAAACACGCCCCCTAAATCCATTTAATCCAATGAAAATTTACAAGGAACGTGCAAAATATTTATTTTGAAACAAACAGTGCTAACGCGCACACGCTCGTGTTTGTGTCTGTCAATCAACGTTTGCGTTTTTCATGCGCTTTATTCTATAAATAAAAAGTATGCAACACTACCATGACTGGTACCCTGGGACGAGAACGTAGAACAACATCTAAGCCGGTTTGAAGTTACATGGAAATAAACTTCTAACCTATACTTGGGAGAGCACATTTTGCTATTATAACTAAATCGGCGAATAAAAGTTTATATGATTTTATTTTTTTTAAAATTGAAACAACGCTATTTCCCATATAACTCTATGTTAACACTTGACCACCATAGTTTACAAAGAATTGCGCACAACCATAGTTGTCACCAGATTTCGAATTAAAACTTATCTTCACGGCATAATGACCCTGAAATATACAAAAAATAGTTAACTAACGGAGATGAGTATGGAAAACTAAGAAAGTATTGCTATGTTGACATATTTCTGCTATCACATAGCCAGAGAGTTGTCGATACTTTGTCTAGATACTAACTCGACTATGTCGAGATAACCGTCATTTTAGCCTTAATTGCAAATTAATATATCAATATCACGTTGATTTACTATTATAGCAGTAGTTTTATTTACTGTTTGTACATGTAATATTAATGGATCTTAGATTTGTGTTCGTATATTATTGAGTTTATTAAGCGAGGTTCTGCCGAACGCTATATTATTTTTGCCAACGAGTTTGATAAATTGTAAATGAGCTCGCATGTAAGATTCGTTTTACCACATAACTCGGTATAGTTTACATAACCATTTATTAAACATATCTTCTGTATTAGGAACGAGAAAAAGGGACATTTTTGTTACCGTGAATCATCGTATGACGTAAGGTCTCGAAATAATGTCATTTCACCATGACAAATCGACGTCATTTATATATTCGGGCAAGTCGGAAAATACTTCGGCAATTTATATACGAGAGCCCAGAACGGAAAACACCATGCAATGAATCAGAATTGATAGACACTAGACTAATATCGAAAATATGTCATGGATTTGCTACACTCCTGCACTGCAACTCATGTGATACAATAAATTACGATATGCCAATAACATTCAAAACAAATTATAACTAATTTTACGAAATGTTATCTTCGTGATGCTTTGAAATGTCTTGTGTAATAACACAATAGTTGAATAATGAATAAAACTTGCTGGACGTTCATGAGATGTGAGCTAAAATGTGCCACGCAAGGTAAGTGCATTCAGAAGAATAGTTTCACGTAAACCTTGTCCGTTACACTTAAGTTCTTATCTCATGTTCCGCAAATACCGTTTATCTTTTAGACTGATATTATTAATGCACTTAATAAACATCACCATGTCAAACTTTTCAGGTGTTGAATCCATAAGTTATAGTGGATGGACGGAACAATAAAGGTCACGCGTTCCTGTACAATTAAATGTCCTGTTGGTTAATTATATATTAGTGTTTAACCTCATTTGACAACGAATAGAATCGGTTCAATTTTTAAAATTGTGTCGCTTTTATTTTTTATTAAGAAGTTCGTCATCACTGCACATACGTGAATAGCATTGCGCAGACTCCATCCTTGATTCAATTCTGAACGAGTCATGTTACAAACTACCAAACTACAAAGCCGGGCGAGCTATGCTTAGAAACGGCCTTAGCAAACATCAACTTTAAAACGTCAGTCATCTCGGTTTTCATCGTAGCTCCGCCCAGAATCAGTCAAATGACGTCAAACTGTCAGTCAAATGACGTTTAACACTTAGCCAGTTAGCGTTCATTTAATATAAAAAAAAAGAAACAAGAAACCCCGGTCGGTGCCTTTGGGTTTCTTAATTCTTAAATCTTAACTTAATGAACACCAACTGTTACATGTCGTCAATGTCTACAAGGCTTATTTTATCCAAAAATGTTCACGAAGCTAGAACTGTCCGATCATGGGCATGCATCCATGGTAGTTCCATATTGGTTCAATGAAGGAGTTACGTCACGGATTATGACTAGTTGTAAACAAGTGATGATGTAATACAAACGTTGTACAGACTGCGTAGACTGAGAGAGGAAAAATACTATTGCATACGGTATCTTGCAATTACAAAACATACCGAATAAATAGCAAATTCGTGTTTATTGAGTCCTTCCTACCCTAGAGGCTAATGAGATAAACAACACGCTCACTTGCAATAAATTATGCAGAATAACTGGGCAAGCTTCGGGATTTTAAAGTAGCAAAAATAATAAACCTCGATTGCATAGTTCTGCAGCATGTTACCCCAGTGTGGCATGGCTTAGAATAATGTCTCAAGTTGACACCGTCGAGATATGTCTGAACGATTAAAAACAACATGAAACGCGAACCGAGATATAACACTTTACCTTAGGTAGTGCATTGAGTTCCACAAGGTTGTACGGTAAGATAATGGTCTCGGAGCGGAACACAATGTTACCCTGGAGAAGAGGACAACCAGCGTGGTAGGACAGGGCATTCAGCAGTAACTTGTCCACTTGTATATCGATATCGTGTTCTATAACATCTATGTCACCAAACAACATCTTGTCTATCACCACGCAGGAGTCGTATACTCGCCTGAAAACAACATACTAATTAATAAGATAACTTTTATGTTGTCAAGGAGGAGTCTGCACACTAAGCTGTTGTCAAGGGTGGTGTGTGTGTGTGTGTGGGGGGGGGGGGGGGGGGGTGTAGACAAAGATGTTGTGAAGGTGAGGTCTGCAGACTAAGATGTTGTCAAGGAGGGGTGTGTAGACAAAGATGTTGTGAAGGTGAGGTCTGCAGACTAAGATGTTGTCAAAGAGGGGTGTGTAGACAAAGATGTTGTGAAGGTGAGGTATGCAGACTAAGATGTTGTCAAGGAGGGATGTGCAGACAAAGGTGTTGTGAAGGAGGGGTGTGCAGACAAAGATGTTGTGAAGGTGAGGTATGCAGACTAAAATGTTGTCAAGGAGGGGTGTGCAGACAAAGATGTTGTGAAGGAGGGGTGTGCAGACAAAGATGTTGTAATGGTGAGGTATGCAGACTAAGATGTTGTCAAGGAGGGATCTGCAGACAAAGATGATGTCGAGCAGAGGTGTGCAGACTAAGATATTGTCAAGGAGAGGTCAGCAGACTAAGATGGTGTCAATGAGAGGTCTGCAGACTAAGATATTGTCAAGGAGATGTCTGCAGACTAAGATGATGCCAAGGAGAGGCCTGCAGACTAATATGGTGTCAATGAGCTGTCTGCAGACTAAGATGTTGTCAAGGAGGGGTGTGCAGACAAAGATGTTGTGAAGGTGAGGTATGCTGACTAAGATGTTGTCAAGGAGGGATCTGCAGACAAAGATGATGTCGAGCAGAGGTGTGCAGACTAAGATATTGTCAAGGAGAGATCTGAAGACTAAGATGTTGTCGAGGAGAGATGTACAGACTAAGATGTTATCAAGGAGAGGTCTGCAGACTAAGATATTGTCAAGGAGAGGTCAGCAGACTAAGATGGTGTCAATGAGAGGTCTGCAGACTAAGATATTGTCAAGGTGATGTCTGCAGACTAAGATGATGCCAAGGAGAGGTCTGCAGACTAAGATGGTGTCAATGAGCTGTCTGCAGACTAAGATGGTGCCAAGGAGAGGTCTGCATACAAAGAACAAATATGTTGTCAAGGAGAGGTCTGCAGATTAAGATGGTGTCAATGAGAGGTCTGCAGACTAAGATGGTGTCAATGAGAGGTCTGCAGATTAAGATATTGTCAAGGAGAGGTCTACAGACTAAGATGGTGCCAAGGAGAGGTCTGCAGACTAAGATGGTTTCAAGGAGAGGTCTGCAGACTAAGATATTGTCAAGGAGAGGTCTGCAGACTAAGATGGTGCCAAGGAGAGGTCTGCAGACTAAGATGGTGTCAATGAGCGGTCTGCAGACTAAGAAGTTGTCAAGGAGGGGTCTGCATACAAAGAACAAATATGTTGTCAAGGAGAGGTCTGCAGATTAAGATTGGATGGGAGAATTTTGTGATTTTTGCAATTGATATACATGTTCCCTTATTGCCAAAATAGTACCGAAAAAACGTTCTCTGAATGACTAGAAAAATTGTTTCTTGTTCCGAACTGTATTTGTGTGTACGTTTTAAGCACACTTCTAGACCAAGTCTCTATTATTCAATCCAGAAAGTTTGGCAAGAAATTGAACGCAGTCTAATCATCCCTGCATCCTAGTCAACCACAAGATATTTTAAGAATAGCAGTATTGCCATATTTTGTTTCCAAGGTATCATTTAAAGGGTCACCGTGACAGCATTTAAAAAAAGCTTGACCCTGAAATGCATATCGAATGATATTATGAAATGAAATAATGAGATAAAAATACCACAGTATGTAATTTCGTTCGGAAGGGGACATAACTCTGGTTAATGGATGAACGGCATCACAATTTACACATTTACACATGAAAGAAATGAAATGTACATTTTATTGTTTGTAAACCTTTGCACTACTAAATCATGATGAAAAAAGTACGGGTCATGAATTCTATAAGAAATTTTATTTCTGTTCTATACCCTGTTGACAAAATGAAGTATGAAAGTAGACGTCAGAAATCATGTATTTCATACCCCAATTTCGTCAGAAATCATGTATTTCATACCACAATTTCGTCAGAAATCACGTATTTCATATCCCAATTTCGTTAGAAATCATGTATTTCATACCTCAGAACGTTATCAGTTACTTGCGGGGTGTGATCGAGTACTGGTTAACCTTCCAGAATCCCAGGAAACAGTGGTTAGGTTAACTGATCGTCTGTTAGTCCTCGATGGTATAAAATGGCGTTAAATATTCAAGTAATCAATTATTAACACTGACAACCAAGTGAAAAAGTATCTCTTATCAATATGACATAGAATGAAATCGAATAAATACACACGTTGGTGGGGGCGCATGTTTAAGTTAAAGGTTTTTTTTTATAATGCCACTGTCAGTGGTATATTTAAATTGTATATCTTGAGGTCAGCATTTTTCAGTAGTAAATAAAATGTTTTACTTTTAAAAATATGTTAAATATGAAGTCGCTTTATTTACAACTGTTTAAAAAGTTCTACTGATATATAATTAATATGTTTCCGCTGTAAATTGTTTACAAAATTAAAAAAAATCTTGGTTGAAACGAGCACCCTGACTCGGTAAGAAGTGTTTAATATAATGAAGATAACTACGTGTAGAATATGTATCTTATCGTCAACGTTGCAGCTGAACAATAAATTGAAAATTCCCTTTTTTTAAACTTATGTATTTTACATTGATTGTGATACAAGATCTTATAACTTAAACCAATCATAGCCGAGTGGTTCAAGATATCGTTTCAATATCACTTATGTCTCATCGTCAAGATCGTATGTTCGAGTCTAGCTCTCTCCGTCAACTTTATGAGAAAAAGTTTGTCAGTTACTTGCGGAATTAAGGTTTTGATTCATATAAGATATATTTTGATTCATTTCAAATTAATTTTGAGATCTTCCTCTTGGTTTACCAATAAAACTGGATATGCCAAATATAACCTGAAATATGTTGAAAATGGCGGTCAACTCCATTTAAAAATCAAAATGGTAATCATGAATGCTGTGAAATCATTTATTCTGTGAAGTGTTATTTGAGTGATTTAACTACACCAATAGTTTATATGCTATGAACATATTTCGTTTCTTAAAATGTATATTTTAATGTTACCAGGGTGTATCCGAAAACGGGTACACTCTTTCCATTTCTCCTGTCGTTTCGTTGGTCCATCCGACTTCTGCGTCTATAACCAGGTCTGCTACATAGCTGTTTACACTCGCGTTAAACGTCACGTTATAATTTCCCGGAAGTTTTATAGGCATTGGAGACACCGCCAGGGTATGTACAAAAATGGCATCACTTAACTCATTGGGTTCTGAAAGAGAATATACATTACATTACATTATACATATTAATATACCGCTTTCTAGGGAATAGGGCACACGCTTTATTTAAATAAGTTTTCAAATTAGTTAGACTAATACCTAATTAGTTAGACTAATTGCTATCCGTGGGAATATCAATTTGGTCAAATTTTCAAGGGTAGGAGCCTTTTTAAATATCAATATTTTCCCCATTCTTATGTCATCGTCGTCCTTCTAATTTCCTAGTGTCAGGATTGTTGGCTAATTCATGCTGTCTAGTTCTCGTCGCCATTCCTTAACACCGACCGCCAAAGACGAGGGGGTGGAAGGGAGGAGGGGTGGTGGATATGGTTGGGGCGGTGGTGAACAATGTTCGGTGTGTAAGACACCATCACAAGTCGACAACTTAGTTCTCTTCTACTCACGTGAGATGCGTCCGTGTTTAAAAAATACTTTTGTGACATTCTGGTCCGCATTTTTATCAATAAACATCATAATTGTATTTTATTTGACATCACTAATCCAGCAAAACGAGACAGTAGTACAGTGGATAGAGTGTTGGCCGTTCACACCAAAGGTTGTGGGTTCGATCCCGATTGCTTCCCATAAACAAGTGAATGCTGGTTCTACCCAAGACTCGAGAGCTCCGGCTGAGTTTATTTGGTTTAAACATATTCATTTCGAATATCTTTGAAATGCTATTGAGATTTACTTTGTCTATCAATTCCCGTAAAATTGCCCATTCTTTTCTTTAAAAGTTTGATATTTAAATATTGCATTTAAACATTGTTTTGATTGCCCTAGAGTCAACGACACATACAAATACTTAGTGTCCATATAAACAAAATTCTAAAATGACGCAAATATGTCTGTATTCTAAAGTATTTGATACCACCCGCTTGGACAACAAACCAAATACACTGACATTCTACCTTGAACCCCCGATACGGTTAACCTGTAGTGAATATTCACTTGATGTCATACTGAAATTAATGTGATATATGTGCCAGTCATTATTCAAAATTGTAACAACTGCATGTTTTATTTTTATTCAGTGATACACCAGATCTAATGGCCTATCAGTACACATTGAATATAATGGAATTTAAATAAACATCAATACAGCAAATCAGGATAATAATTGCAACATTACAATTTTTGTTATTGAGCTGGCTAACTTAAGTAATATTATCATGTCCATTTTACAATAATTCAATAAATATCATCAATTCAAAAGTTCACAAACTATTGTAAAAAATAATGTTATGTGTAGTTGTACATTATGACGATTATAGATATCATATTACAAATATAATAAGCACGTTTTTTCTGTTTAAAGAAGGGATGTTTGATACAAAATAAAACTTTTCATTTCGTCCTTTGAAACATGAAGTTAACCCTAACACCAACCTTTGCAGCCTCCAATATTGATACACACCTCTAATAACTTACCGTGATCACATATAATTGCTCAGCGTAATCACATATGATTACTTATACTTATCACATATAATTACTTCTATGATCACATATAATTACTTACTATGATCACATATAATAACTTTCCGTAATCACATATAATTACTTACCATGATCACATATAATTACTTACCATGATCACATATAATTTCTTACCGTGATCACATGTTATAACTCACCGTGATCAAATGTAATTACTTGCTGTGATCACATGTAATAACTTACCGTGATCACATATAATTACTTACCGTGATCACATATAATTACTTAGCGTAACCACATATAAATACTTACCATGATCACATATAATTACTAAGCGTAATCACATATAATTACTTACCGTGATCACATATAATTACTTAGCGTAACCACATATAAATACTTACCATGATCACATATAATTAATAAGCGTAATCACATATAATTACTTACCGTGATCACATATAGTTACTTAGCGTAACCACATATAAATACTTACCATGATCACATATAATTACTAAGCGTAATCACATATAATTACTTACCGTGATCACATATAATTACTTAGCGTAACCACATATAATTACTTAGCGTAACCACATATAATTACTTAGCGTAACCACATATAAATACTTACCATGATCACATACAATTATTTACCGTGATCACATATAATCGCTTAGCGTGATTACATGTAATCATTAACCCTTATCACATATAATTACTTGCCATGATCACATATAATTACTTACCATGTAACTAACCGTGGTCACTTGTAATTATTTACCGTGATCACATGTAATTTCTTACCGTTATCACATATAATTACTTATCCATATCATATGTAACTACTTACCATGATGACATATAATTACTTACAGTAATCACATATAATAACTTACCGTGATCACATGTTATTACTAACCGTGATCAAATGTAATTTCTTACCTTGATCACATGTAATTACTTACTTACTGTGATCAAATGTAATAAATTACTAACCGTGATCACATATAATTTTTTACCGTGATCACACGTAATTACTTACCGTGATCAGATATGATTAATAAGCGTAATCACATATAATTACTTACCTTTATGCCATATAATTACTTACCGTGATCACATATAATTACTTAACATTATCACATATAATTTCTTAGCGTTATCACATATAATTACTTACCATGATCACATATAATAATTTACCGTGATCACATATAATCACTTACCGTAATTACATGCGATTATTTACCCTTATTACATGTAATTACTCACCGTGATCACATATAATTATTTACTGTAATTACATGCGATAATTTACCCTTATTACATGTAATTACTCACCGTGATCACATATAACTATTTACCGTGATCACATATAATTACTTATTGTGATTACATATAATTACTTTCCGTGATAACATGTAATTATTTACCTTGATCACATATAATTTCTTACCGTAATCACATATAATTACTTACCCATATCACATATAATTACTTATTATGATAATATATAATAACTTACCGTCATCACATATAATTACTTATAATCCTTTTGAACTTTGAACTCACTATGACCCGTATATTCTAAACATACACTGTACTTATCACAAAAGAATTTTCAGACGTCACATAATGTCACATATACGGTCATTAAAAATGTCTATTTTTATCCAGAAAAAAAGATAAAACAGTCCTGAAACAACTCACCACAATTTGTCCAGTTTTGTTGACAATCAATCGGGTATATCAACATAAGTGTAAATAATGTCGAATGTGCAAATTTAAGAAACATTTCTGCAAATAAAACGCGGCGTGTTGGAGACCTGTTAAACATTTAATTAGATAAAGAGTGAACGGCCCGAATAGTGAACTGTCGAAGGCCCACTGTCGAAAAGCCATTGTGTATTTGATAACCTTTTAGTGTAGAAACGTCTACCATTAAAAGTAACTCTCTGTTTAAAATCTTAGTAGTAATGAACTCACACCACTATTATATCCCTTGAGTACTCCGGACAGATAAAGGAGGTTGAAATAAAACTTTAGTTCTCTTTTTCTTCTTTTTTCAGGGCTTTGTACTGCAGTGATTTATTTTTCCTAGCATGTGTTAAATGGATAGTATTTTAGAAATTACCACTGAAAAATTGATGCTGGACAAAATCTGTGTCATTTCAGAATTATTGTTTCGAACCGCATTGTGGACGAATAGTTGACATATTATTACTCTGGAACTTGATAGGTCTCACAACAGAATTGTATTTAAACAATATAAAAAACTTGGTTAATGTATGTTTTTTCCCTTTATAATTGCATGTCTTGAACAAGTGAAGAATTTGAGCTCAGACACATGCTGCATATGTGGTTATTATACTGTGTTTTGGACATAAATGTTAAAATGGAGCCCTATGGGAAATGCAACATCATCATCACCATCATCATCACCATTATTATCATAACCATCATTTTATCATCATCATCAACATCATCATCATCAGCAGCAGCAACATCATCATAATCTTATGTCTCCAATAATATCGTTCTGGTGATCTTATATGCAGTTAACAAGTTCCAGACACCACATCTTTCTGCAATAATATCGTTCTGGTGATCCTATATGCGGTTAACAAGTTTTAGAAACCACATCTTATGTCTACAATAATATCGTTCAGGTGATCCTATATGCGGTTTACAAATTCTAGACACCACATCTTATGTCTGCATTAATATCGTTCTGGTGATCCTATATGCGGTTTACAAGTTCTAGACACCTTATCTTATGTCTGCAATAATATCGTTCTGGGGATCCTATATGCAGTGAACAAGTTCTAGACACCACATCTAATGTCTGCAATAATATCGTTCTGGGGATCCTATATGCGGTTAACCAGTATTGGACACCACATCTTATCTCTAAAATAATATCGTTCTGGTGATCCTATATGCGGTTAACCAGTATTGGACACCACATCTTATCTTTGCAATAGTATCGTTCTGGTGATCCTATATGCGGTTAACCAGTACTAGGCACCACATCATATCTCTACAATAATATCGTTCTGGTGATCCTATATGCGGTTAACAAGTTCTAGACACCTTATCTTATGTCTGCAATAATATCGTTCAGGTGATCCTTTATGAGGTTTACAAGTTATAGACACCACATCTTATCTCTGCAATAATATCGTTCAAGTGATCCTATTTGCGGTTAACAAGTTCTTGACACCACATCTTATGTCTGCAATAATATCGTTCTGGCGATCCTATATGCGGTTAACAAATTCTAGACATCACATCTTATGTCTGCAATAATATCGTTCTGGTGATCCTATATACGGTTAACAAGTTCTAAACACCACATCTTATGTCTGTAATAATATCGCTCTGGTGTTCTATATGCGGTTAACAAATTCTAGACACCACATCTTATGTGTGCAATAATATCGTTCTGGTGATCCTATATGCGGTTAACAAATTCTAGACACCACATCTTATCTCTGCAAAAACATCGTCTGGTGTTCCTTTATGCGGTTAACCAGTACTGGACACCACATCTTATCTTTGCAATAGTATTGTTCTGGTGATCCTATACGCGGTTAACCAGTACTGGACACCACATCTAATCTATGCAATAATATCGTTCAGGTGTTCTTATAAGACGTTAACCAGTACTGGACACCACATCTGTCCCTGCAATAATATCGTTATTGTGATCCTATATGCGGTTAACCAGGACTGGACACCACATCTTATCTCTGCAATAATATCGTTCAGGTGTTGCTATAAGACGTTAACCAGGACTGGACACCACATCTTATCTCTGATCCTATATTCAGTTAACCACGACTATACACCACATCTTATCTCTGCTATAATATCGTTCCTGTGATCCTATACGCGGTTAACCAGTACTGGACAACACATCTTATCTCTACAATAATATTGCTCTAGTGATTTTATATGTGGTTAACCAGTACTAGACACGACATCTTATCTCTACAATAATATCGTTCTGGTGATCCTATATGCGGTTAACCAGTACTGGACACCACATCTTATCTCTGCAATAGTATCGTTCTGGTGATCCTATATGCAGTTAACCAGTACTAGACACCACATCTTATCTCTGCAATAGCATCGTACTGGTGATCCTATATGCGGTCAACCAGTACTAGACACCACATCTTATCTCTGCAATAGTATCGCTCTGGTGTTCCTATATGCGGTTAACCAGTACTTGACACCACATCTTATCTCTGCAATAATATCGTTCTGGTGTTCATATATGCGGTTAACCAGTACTAAACACCTCATCTTATCTCTGCAATAGTGTCGTTCTGGTGATCCTATATGCGGTTAAACCAGTACTGGACACCACATCTTATCTCTACAATAACATCGTTTTGGTGTTCCTAAATGCGGTTAAACCAGTACTGGACACCACATCTTATCTCTGCAATAACATCGTTCTGGTGTTCCTAAATGCGGTTAACCAGTACTGGACACCACATCTTATCTCTGCAATAACATCGTTCTGGTGTTCCTAAATGCGGTTAACCAGTACTGGACACTACACCTAATCTCTGCAATAGTATCGTTCTGGTAATCCTATATGCGGTAAACCAATACTGGACACAACATCTAATCTCTACAATAATATCGTTCTGGTGATCCTATATGCGGTTAACCAGTACTGGACACCACATCTTATCTCTGCATTAGTATCGTTCTGGTGATCCTGTATGCGGTTAACCAGTACTGGACACCACATCTTATCTCTGCAATAGTATCGTACTGGTGATCCTATATGCGGTTAACCAATACTGGACACCACATCTTATCTCTGCAATAGTATCGTTCTGGTTATCCTATATGCGATTAACCAGTACTGGACACTACATCTTATGTCTGCAATAATATCGTTCTGGTGATCCTATATGCAGTTAACCAGTACTTGACACCACATCTTATCTCTGCAATAGTATCATTCTGGTGATCCTATATGCAGTTAACCAGTACTTGACACCACATCTTATCTCTGCAATAACATCGTTCTGGTGATCCTATATTCGGTTACCCAGTACTAGACGCCACATCTTGTGTCTGCAATAGTAACGTTCTGGTGATCCTATATGCTGTTAATCAGTTCTGGACACCACATCTTATCTCTGCAATTATATCGTTCTGGTGATCCTTTATGCGGTTAACCAGTACTGGACACCACATCTTATCTTTGCAATAACACTGTTTTGGTGATCCTATATGCGGTTAACCAGTACTGGACTCCACATCTTATCACTGCAATTATATCGTTCTGGTGATCCTTTTATGCTTTTAACCAGTACTGGACACCACATCTTATCTTTGCAAAAACACCGATTTGGTGGTCCTTTATGCGGTTAACCAATACTGGACACCACTTCTTATCTCTGCAATTATATCGTTCTGGTGATCCTTTATGCTTTTAACCAGTACTGGACACCACATCTCATCTCTGCAATAACGTCGTTCTGGTGATCCTATATGCGGTCAACAAGTTCTGGACACCACATCTTATCTCTGCAATAACATTGTTCTGGTGATCCTATATGCGGATAACCAGTACTGGACACGACATCTTATCTCTGCAATAACATTGTTCTGTTGATCATATATGCAGTTAACAATTACTGGACACCGCATCTTATCTCTCCAATAGTATCGTTCTGGTGATCCTATATGCTGTCAACCAGCATAAGACACCATATCTTATCTCTGCAATAATATATAAATGGTGATCCTATTTGCAATTAACCAGTACTTGACACCACATCTTATCTCTGCAATAACATCGTTCTGGTGTTCCTATATGCGGTTAACCAGTACTGGACACCACATCTTATCTCTGCAATAGTATCTTTCTGGTGATCCTTTATGCGGTTAACCAGTACTGGACACCACATCTTATCTCTGCAATAACACCGTTCTGGTGTTTCAATATGCGGTTAACCAGTACTGGACACCACATCTTAACTCTGCAATAGTATCGTACTGGTGTTCATATATGCAGTTAAACAGTACTAGACACCACATTTTATCTCTGCAATAGTAGCGTACTGGTGATCCTATATGCGGTCAACCAGTACTAGACACTACATCTTATCTCTGCAATAGTATCGCTCTGGTGTTCCTATATGCGGTTAACCAGTACCTGACACTACATCTTATCTCTGCAATAATATCGTTCTGGTGTTCATATATGCGGTTAACCAGTACTTAGCACCACATCTTATCTCTGCAATAGTATCGTTCTGGTGATCCTATATGCGGTTAACCAGTACTGGACACCACATCTTATCTCTACAATAACATCGTTTTGGTGTTCCTAAATGCGGTTAACCAGTACTGGACACCAAATCTTATCTCTACAATAACATCGTTCTGGTGTTCCTATATGCGGTTAACCAGTACTGGACATCACATCTTATCTCTGCAATAACATCGTTCTGGTGATCCTATATGCGGTTAACCAGTACTGGACACCACATCTTATCTTTGCAATAATATCGTTCTCTTGATCCTCTATGCGGTTAACCAGTACTTGACACCACACCTAATCTTTGCAATAGTATCGTTCTGGTGATCATATATGCTGTAAAGCAGTACTGGACACCACATCTTATCTCTGCAATAACATCGTTCTGGTGATCCTATATGCGATTAACCAGTATTGGACACCACCTATTCTCTGCAATAATATCGTTCTGGTGATCCTATATGCGATTAACCAGTACTGGACACCACATCTTATCTCTGCAATAGTATCGTTCTTGTGATCCTATATGCGGTTAACCAGTACTGGACACCACATCTTATCTCTGCAATAGTATCGTTCTTGTGATCCTATATTTGGTTAACCAGTACTGGACACGACATCTTATCTCTACAATAACATCGTTTTGGTGTTCCTAAATGCGGTTAACCAGTACTGGACACCACATCTTATCTCTACAATAACATCGTTCTGGTGTTCCTATATGCGGTTAACCAGTACTAGACATCACATCTTATCTCTGCAATAACATCGTTCTGGTGATCCTATATGCGGTTAACCAGTACTGGACACCACATCTGATCTTTGCAATAATATCGTTCTCTTGATCCTCTATGCGGTTAACCAGTACTTGACACCACACCTAATCTCTGCAATAGTACCGTTCTGGTGATCATATATGCTATAAAGCAGTACTGGACACCACATCTTATCTCTGCAATAACATCGTTCTGGTGATCCTATATGCGATTAACCAGTATTGGACACCACCTATTCTCTGCAATAATATCGTTCTGGTGATCCTATATGCGATTAACCAGTACTGGACACCACATCTTATCTCTGCAATATTATCGTTCTTGTGATCCTATATGCGGTTAACCAGTACTGGACACCACATCTTATCTCTGCAATAGTATCGTTCTTGTGATCCTATATTTGGTTAACCAGTACTGGACACGACATCTTATCTCTACAATAATATCGTTCTGGTGATCCTATATGCTGTTAAGCAGTACTGGACACCACATCTTATCTCTGCATTTACATCGTTCTGGTGATCCTATATGCGGTTAACCAGTACTGGACATCACATCTTATCTCTGCAATAGTATCGTACTGGTGATCCTATATGCGGTTAACTAGTACTGGGCACCACATCTTATCTCTGCAATAATATCGTTCTCGTGATCCTCTATGCGGTTTACCAATACTGGACAGCACATCTTATCTCTGCAATGATATCGTTCTGGTGATTCTATAAGACGTTAACTGGTTACAAACACCACTGCAATGATAAAATGATTCTTGGAATGCTCAGAATGCTGACAAATTACAAACATTAACGACTCGATTTGATTGGATCGGTTCTTTAGGGATAATGAAACACGTAACAACTTTAATGCACCATCTAAACATGGTATTCTTTACTTAAGCAGCACTGCCTGAGCACCATGATACCAAGGAAGCAGACAAAATAGCATTTAATCAAAGCACAGGGAGGCTGCTAATTCTAAGAGAATTTATCCTTTTCCTATTCAGAACGGTCATGGCGAGACAGTGCAGTCATGATTTCACCTAAACAAACTGTTAAAGTATGTGGCTCATCAGGTTTATATATTATTTTATCCTATTTGGATATAATAAATTAAATTGTTATTACTTAATAGATCGCTTCTATTGGAATTGTGTTGGCAATCTTTAATTTAGGTTTATGTTGCAAAATGACTGATGCAAAAATACAGGTATATTTGAGATAAATATTGTAAGCATAATGTGCTTCCATTTGAAGTGCATTGGCCGATCCTCCATTTGAGGTTTTATAATGCAAAAATGTCTGATGCGAGAAAAACAAAAAAAAACAAAACAACAGGACATTCGAAATAAGGTAAATATTGTATGCATAATGTGCTTGATGTATGTAGGCGAAACATCGTTTCCATTTGAAGTGGGTTGGCCAATCCTTCATTTGAGGTTTATTATGCAAAAATCTAGTATATTTGAGATAAGAAATAGTGTATGCAAAATGTGCTTGATTTATGTTTGCTTCCATTTTAAGTGCGTTGGCCAAAAATGTCCAATCCAAAAATACTAGCATATTTGAGATAAGACAAATATTGTATGCATAATGTGCTTGATGTAACTTGGCGCGACATATTAGTTTGATTTGAAGCGTTGGCCAATCCTCCATTTGAGGTTTTATTATGCAAAATGTCCGGTGCAAAAATACAAGCATATTTTAGGTAAGATGAATATTGTATGCATAATGTGCTAGAAGTATGTTGGCGCGACATAAAGTTTCCATTTGAAGTGCATCAGTCAATCCTCCATTTGAGGTTTTATAGCGCAAAAAATATCTGGTGCAAAAAAAACTAGTTCAAATTTTGAGATAAGATGAATATTGTATGAATTATGTGCTTGATGTATGATGGCGCGACATATCGCTTCCATTTGAAGTGTGTCAGCCAATCCTCCATTTGAAGTTTTAAGACGCAAAAATGTCCGATGCAAAAATACTAGTATATTTGAGATAAGATGAATATTGTATGCAATATGCGCTTGATGTATGTTGTCGCAACATATTGCTTCCATTTGAATTGCATCTGTCAGTCCTCCATTTGAGGTTTTAAAATGGATAAAAATGTCCGATGCAAAAATACTAGTACATTTGAAATAAGATGAATATTGTGTGCATTATGTGCTGAATGTATGTTGGCGCGAAATATCGCTTCCAATTGAGAATTTAGAACGCAAAAAATGTCCGATGCAAAAAACAAACAAAACAAAAACTAGTACATTTGAGATAAGATGAATTTTGTGTGCATTATGTGCTTGATGTATGTTGGCGTGACATATCGCTTCCATTTGAAGTGCGTCGGTCAATTCTCCATTTGAGGTTTTATAACGCAAAAAATGTCCGATGCAAAAAAAAAAAAAAAAAAAAGCAAAAACTAGTACATTTGAGATAAGATGAATATTGTATACATTATGTGCTTGATGTATGTTGGCGCGACATATTGCTTCCATTTGAAGTGCGTCGATCAATCCTCTATTTGAGTTTTTATAAAGCAAATCATGTCTGATGCAAAAAAACTAGTACATTTGAGATAAGATGAATATTGTGTGCCTTATGTGCTTGATGTATGTTGGTGCGACATATCGCTTCCATTTGAAGTGCGTTGGCCAATCCTTCGTTTGAGGTTTTATAATGCAAAAGTGTCCGATGCAAAATAGTAGTATATTTGAGATAAGATGAATATTGTATGCATAATGTCTTGATGTATGTTGGCGTGACATAACGCTTCCATTTGAAGTGCGTTGGCCAATCTCCCATTTGAGGTTTTATAATGCAAAAGTGTCCGATGCAATATAACTAGTATATTTGAGGTGAGATAAGTACTTTATGCATAATGTGCATGATGTATGTTGGCGCGACACATCGGTTCCATTTGAAGTGCAGTTTGGCCAATCCTCCATTTGAGGTTTTATGATGCTAAAATGTCCGATGCAAAATACTAGAATATGTGAAGTATATCTGAAATAAATATTGTATGCATAATGAGGTATGTTGGCGCGACATATCGCTTCCATTTGAAGTGCGTTGGCCAATCCTCCATTTGAGGTTTATGATGCAAGATGTCCGATGCAAAAATACTAGTTAGTATATTTGAGATAGGATAAAAATTGTACGCATAATGTGCTTGGTGTATGTTGGCGCGATATATCGTTTCCATTTGAAGTGCATTGGCCAATCCTCCATTTAAGGCTTGTAATAGTAGCTTGAATAAAATATTTGAAGTTTTATATTGAGGGACCAGTTATTTTATTTCATTTCAATTGTTTATGTTGCTGTTTCGCTTCCCCCATTTTATAACGGTGCCTGTAGTGGCATCTAATGCCACTATTGGCATATGGCAGTATTTCGCGGTCACAGCACCATTTAATGATTATTGTTTGTGGACATTACGAAGGAAAGTGATTTAAATCTTTGTGAACATCTGTACCCAGGGTTCACAGGGTCAATTTTTCAGTGACAATTATAAACTGATCTGCTATATGAACATACTATTACTTAATGACTTTCATGACTGCACAGTTTGTATTATATAGTAATGGCTGACACCAATTATATTGGGTTGGAAGAGGCCTTGGTATTGTGTCTATGGTTTGCATTGTAGTTAGGCGCGCTCGCCGTAGTCTGGTATATACATTTATGTCTTGGTTATGCACAAATAATCATCATCTTCTTTTGAATGTGTGTCAAATAGAACGCCTGTACGAGTTAGTCAACTTTTGTGTCTTTTGAAAGGCTAGCCTGTTTCTCGCTCGTTTGGGGCGAACAGTCGAGGCTTGGGCGCCTTCACGGCACGCACAAATACACTCCCTTGCCAAACTTCTGGGTTCTTCTGCGCACTCCAAGGCGCTAGTAGGGTGTCAGGCCAAGTTTAAAGGGCCAGCTTTTGAATGTGTGTCAAACAGAACCCCTGCACGAGTCGTTTAACGGATGTGTCTTTTGCAAGCCTAGCCTGTTTCTCGCGCATTTGGGTCAGACCGGCGAGTATTGGGCGCCTTCGCGGCATAAACAAATACTCCCCCTTAATACATTGTGAATGTGCATATGAAAAATAAGTGTATGCTTTGACTTCTGTAGCTCGTGACTAGCATTTTCTGGTAAAACGTTGCAAAATTAGAAAAATACAACGTGAACATACATCTTAGAAGCTCAATCTTGCAATAAACCCATTTCGTCTGATCTCCTTATTGCATCAACAAATCGTGTTCGTAAGTCATTTTCTTGTTCTGACTCTCATGAGCAATCAAAAATACAATCGAATTGGTAGAAATCAATATTCAAATTCAAGTATATCAACTGATGCAATTATCATTATTGAATATGGATAAAGACAAAACTCAAACAAATGAACTGGTTTATAGTATTAGAATTTAATTGGCCATGGCTTCCATAATATATGAATACAAACTGTGCAGTCATGAAAGTCATTAAGAAATAGTATGTTCATCGCAGACCAGTTTATAATTATCACTGAAAAATTAACCCTGTGAGCCCTGGTTACAGATGTTCATGAAGATATAAATCACTTTCCTTCGAAATGTTCACAAACAATGATCATTAAATGGTGCTGTGACAGCGAAATACTTCCAGTAGTCTTTATAGGAAACATGTGAATATTACGCCACGACGATTCGAACAGGTCCGTCTTGCATGCCAGAAAAACGACTTCCAGGAGAGATCCTGAAAAATGTATAAAGAACAACCGAAAACTGTTTGAAAAAGACATACATATTGCAATAAAAAACAGGATGTGGGAGGGTGGGCAATTTTTGTAATACAAAGAGACACAATTGGTTATTAATGAGGCCCTCCCGGGGGGTGGGGGGGGGGTCCCTGTTCTCTTAAAGTAATGCCTATTGTTCCCCGATCTTCAAAAGTATTTGCCAAAGTTCCCCAGAAGTATTTTGTCCATGTTTCTCAGATCTCTTAAAGTATTTCCAATATTCCCTAGATCTCCAAAAGTTTTAAACATAGTTCCTTGAACGTACCAAATAGTGTTTCCTTAAGTAAAACGTCTACTATAGTCTTCTCTATCATTATTTACACACCATCATAATAGCAAAATACATGCACTTTCTTTCCTTGTCCTTTCTGCAGGCAGATCATGCTCGTCCTCTGTATCTGTTGTCTCTGTATGTCAAACGTCTTGACAAAGGCTGTTTGAATATGTACGTAATCCTCATCATTAAATTCAATGAATCCGTGTTTGACTTCACTAGAGAGAACACATAGGATATCTTCAGGTGAAATACCCAACTTTTACCCAGGGAACCCAACTTCTATAATCCTTTCAGAAGACTCCCATAGTAACAATGCTTTTATTTGCTTCATGGTCTATGGCTTGAACTTTCAGAGAAAAGGTGTTTTTTAAGTTTCCTTTAAAATGTGCTTGTAAGTTCTGTGGCAGGGGGCATTTGTGGTTCAATCACGCTGGTTCAAGAACTTGTCCGAGATTTTGTGGTTATTTAAATGATGTGCAAGTTTGGTCCAGATTCGTTGAAAAATGACGTGGGGGTGCTATTGTGTCTACAAGAAAAAGGTTAACCGACGGACACTTTACCACGACATAAGCGCTGCTGGCCTTTGGCAAGTACAGCCAAAGAAGAAATCGAGGGAAGGACAGAAGAGACAAAAAACAGTTGAAAGGTTAATTTACAAAAGGCAATATATAAACATAAATAATTGACTTTATTGTGTAAACACGATCTGATAAAAAGTTAGATGCCGAGTGGGATTGAAAAAAAAGTTAAATGCCGAGTGGGATTGAATACCAGTCCTTACGATCCGAAATCGACGATAATACCCACTGCACAATTCTGCCTGTTACCAACAAAACTCTAAATATATCTTTGTTAGGAATTACTATCCAAAATTTATTTCGGGTACATACGATTATGGAATGAAGTTGGGCAGGGTCCCAGACTTATACGTTGCCAGAAACCTCCAAAGCTGTCAAAAGCTGTTTCAAGCAGTCAACATCTCGTTTTAAAAGTAAATTATGATCAAGTATAGAAAGTATACTCAAAAGCAGTGTCTTATTACAGAGACTGGCAGCTAATAGCAATATAATGCACACAGCACTTTTAATATATCTTTGATAACTGTTCGAATATTTGTTTGAATTAAATTAATTTGGTACCTAGGTAAAGCTGATAAAAATGATGACCAATTCCAATTACCAATTATTTAATATTTTTCTTCTGAATTTAAATTACTACGGATAGAAAAACGAAATATGTTGAAATTTTCATGTAAACAAGGTAGTCATGATTTAACAAATATCTTTATTAAACAACACATAATAAAAATTAAAATATAATATGTAGAAAAATGAAAAAATTAGTTATTAATTGGCTAAAAAGAGAAAATGATCACAAAAAAAATAACATTAAACATAAAAATTCTTCATTTCTTCAAATTCAAAAAAGAAAAATTAATCTTTTAAATTTATAATCAAGCCCTTTCGTTAAGTTTAAACTTATTTATTTTACTTCGATTGTGAAACAAGTTCTTACAACTTAGGCAAATCACGCTGGAAGACTTCCTGGTTAGAACCAGTACTAAGCATTTGCGGAAAAGTGTCTTGCCCAAGGACACCAAAGATAGCCCTTTCGTTTGATACCATAATCACAAAAATATGTTTTTAATTTTTGAGGAGTTGTGTTTCCATGATTTAGAAAATGCCACGTGGTCTTGTGGTAGAGAACCGAACCCATGATCGGAGGGACGTGGGTTCGATCCTTTGCCACAGCTATGTGTAGTGTCATTGAGCAAGACACCTTTTCCACATATGCTTAGTAATAGTTATACCCAGGAAGACTTCGAGCGTGATTTTTTTTCAAATTCCCAGAGTATTTTAGAAACTAGGCTATGAACAGAAAACGTTTAATATCTGGTTCCCATTATCTGTTGCGTGTTGTGTGCTTATTTGAGGTTGAGCCAGTATCCAGAAAAAATTGTTGGCTAACGTATAAGCGAACTGAACGCAGTCCTGGGATTTGCTACACTATCTGTAATGTTGGACGGATAATCAAAACATGATTATGTAGTTAAGTTTACATAAAATTAATGCATCACTAAAGACCTTTTTAAAGACCCCGCTTAGATATGTGGGCTGTCCGGACGTGGATATCATATTAGAAATGAACACATCTTAACATATTGTTGATATGAAATTTATTTTTATATTAAAATATAAACATAGAACATATTGTATACAAATCCTATAGCTTCTATTTTAGATTACAAAACATACATAATTTGGATTACGTTGTCATCCTGATATATGTTTTTTCTCGTATTTATATTTAGCATAATTATCCGTATTGTTATTTTCAGTTTTGAGTCACGTATATATTTTTATCAACAGCATATACATGTAGTGCTGCCATGATTCTTAACTTCCGTGATATATTATTATTGGAAAGCATGTGCGTACATGGGTGCGTTGATAGATACGTGATACATGAATGTGTATTGCAATGTCACCAAGCTTATCTGATTTTTTTTCAAAATCCATGAATACTTTAGAA
The DNA here is from genome assembly GCA_029582155.1 of Panopea generosa. Taxonomy (NCBI): domain Eukaryota; kingdom Metazoa; phylum Mollusca; class Bivalvia; order Adapedonta; family Hiatellidae; genus Panopea; species Panopea generosa. The sequence continues at coordinate 12,869,871 of CM055906.1, forward strand.
ACGGATTCAATAAAAACATCCTTTAATAGAGATAAAACATCCTGTTTTTAGATGGGAGTAATGATGTATAATGTGAATATTTTCCATATATACAACACGTGCAGATTTAACTGATTTATTTTACTTCAAGTTCTTACAATTTATACAAATTACGCTCAAAGTCTTCCCTTGTATAACCAGTTCTTAGCATATACGGAAAAGGTGTCTTGCTCAAGGAAATCACGCATGGCTGTGGGGAGGAATGAACCCACCACCTGCCGATCCTGGGTTCGGTGTCTCTTCCACTGGATCACGCGCCTTAACAAAATTTAAAGGAGCTATATGGTGATAGATTTTCACTAAAAAGAAGAAGTAAATATTCAGTTTGCGAAGAGATAAGATCCGGGACTTTTGCCGTTGCTGTGCTGGCCCTGCAATCATGTAAGCGTCTTCGCCTGTTAACAGTTATATAATATTTGTCTTGTTTTACTATATGAATTTACAGTGCATACTGGATGACTGGTCTTTCATCTTCTAAATGAAGTGTTTCCATTTATTCTGCAACTCCTCATAAATATTGAAATTTAGCCATAATCTACCACCACAGCCATTACCTCTACAATCACTCCTGCCATTACCATTGCTATTATAAATACCATTTACAATTATATTGACATTTTCATTAACATTACCACAACCAACTGCCACTACTACAATCACCATCACAACAACTACTATATTAACTGCCACTACCAATGACACTGTCACTACCACTACACCTACCGATACCATTACCATTATCATGATCACAAACACTATCACCACTACTTCCATCATCATAAACAATATCACAAGCACAGCTACTACTACCATTACCACTACCATTAAATAGACATAAAGAATTTACCCATTCATTTGGCATGAAGAATGTATCATTTAGAACTAAGAAATTAAGAATAAAACAATATACAAATGGTATACAATGATAATCAAGTATTTAGAATCAGGCATTTGGCATGAATGTTTGAACAAATCATTTAGAATTAAGAAATTGGAATAAAAAAATAAACATTAAGCATATTCAATTGAACAATTGGATTTTATCATCATAATACTTAAGTGTGCTGAGTAGAAAACAGTTGCCGATACGAAATGCAAACAAATGCTGACGGTAATGGAAGTTGGAGCTTTGTGCTTGTCTTCCCAGATTGTTATTTTACAGGCATTCGCCGTAATAGATATAGGTATACAAGGGATATATGTCTCTGATAAATTTATCAAATTCGGTACTTTTTCCCTTTTTTTATTAAAGACAATATCCCTAGATCTCTAATATTAGGCCTTTGATCCCTGGATCTCTGTTACGGCCGTTACGGCCATTGTTCCTCAGATCTCTGAAAATAATTGGCCATGTTCTCCAGATCTACAAAATCCCTGGGAGGCCCTCATTAATAATTTTTTCTGCGATTGGATCTCGAAACCGGGAACGCTTGAAAAAGGAAGTTGACAAAACAGAGTTCCTGTAATAATCACGTTTCCGTATTAATGACGCAAATACATGAATAAAAGTATTTAGAAGCGGTTTCCTCCTTCAGTAACCAGATTTAGTCTTTTACTCGACAAATCCTAATATTGTGAAGATACTACAGAATTGCCATTATGTAGTAATGGTTGATATATGTGAAAATGATTCGTTATAAACACGTAAATCATAAATGTAGTAATTCATCTATTAATTTAGAAATCATCAAATAAATATGACGATTTTTGTTATATATTGTTTTATTTCGTAGTTTAATATATCTATTATACAACATAGAAAGTATGCACTGTGTTATGTACATTAAAATATACAATACACCGTGATATTTATGTGATGAAATAACTTTTTCGCTTTTTTAAAAAATGTTAATGATAACTGTTTCGTTATGCCATTTTGACTTGTACCATCATAGGTTCCGTCGGCCATCTCTCAGAATTGGAATGTGTTAGATTCACATTGTGAATTTTTAGGTCTTACTACACAGTTGAATTGTGTTCTTTGTTCTATATAAAATAAGGTCTAGGATTTTCATGGTAAAACAAGAATTCCATATAGATTTTTATTGTAAGTTTATTTCATAGCAGGAATATTAAACCACATAAAAATGCACAAAAACTGGTAGGTTGACCACGTTGGTTTATTTTAAAAAGAGGGTGCAGTGACACCCTGAGATTTTTTGAAAAAAAAAAGTCCTAAAATGTTCATTAGTACATGCATATGTTGAAATCCTATAAAAAAAATCAATTAAAACACCAGCACTGTCACTAATTGACACAAACCATTACTATCAGTAATTGACACCAACCAGCACTGTCAGTAAGTTTTGATAACAGTGATGTCTTATTGCAGAATATACTATACCAGTTTTTTCTCTACTCATCTGCAGCAAGAAATCACAACTACTATGAAACATTTTGAAAATATTTCAAAACCTAATCACATAGGCCTTTTTTTAAGCGTAAGAATCATGTTACCATGGGAAAAAAGGGGTGTAACTGTGTAGTACGATGTTATAGGCATACATGTAGTACCACAATTGTAAAAAGTAAGTGCTTCCTTTGGGTAGTCGCATAATGGCGGTTATAAATAATCCTTGTTTCTTCTTCTTTAAAAAATCATTTACCTTATTTTAATGCTCATTTTTTTTATTTGAATGGCATTATTGATGTATTTTGAACATTTTGATAGCATTGTCATGTTAGAATTGTGAAGTTAGAATAACAAATTGATGCTTGGAAATTGGGGTATGAATACATGCTTTCGGAAGTCGACTTTCACTTTCTAACCAGTTTACACACTGAGCGAAAAAAAAATCTCTTATATGACACATGACCCCTACATTTCTCATCATAATTTGATAGTGCAGAGTATAACAAACAGTAAAATGTAAGTTTCACTTCTTTAATTTGGTATTTTCTATGAATGACAAGCTTTCAAACTTTTATTATTTACTATAGAATAAAGAACAAAATCAATGGTGCGTTTACACATGGAATGGCAAGTAATATATTTCCGTTCCGGAGAGTGGGTGGAATTTGCCGCTCAACGATTTAACACTCATTATAGGAGAGTTATTTTTAGAGATACTATTATAACACCCTGCCTGCAATATTACTTTTCCAGCAATATATTGAAAGATTAAATGTACGTTGAACTATGTTTATATTCTTTGTCAGTATGTGTTTTTTGTTTACTGTACTTTCATTCCTCTTTATTTTCTGTCTTTAAACTTTCTTTAATTAAAAAACTTATGAATGCTGGCGGGACAAATCGGATACACATTTGAAATGAAAATACAATTGTCTTTGATGTGTATGTATCACAGGTTCACGGGACCGCGTCTCGGATTTGTAATGTGCCCTACACAGACAGGTGTTAGTCGATGTTAAGTCACACTGCTACACATCCAAACGGGAGTCGCTGTTAGGTCACACTGCTACACATCCAGAAGGTCACACTGCTACACAGCCAGATGGGATTCGCTGTTAGGTCACGCTGCTAAACGGCCAGGTTGGAGTCGTTTTTAGGTCACACTGCTACACAGCAAGGTGGGAGTCACTGTTAGTTCACATTGGTACACATCCAGAATGGGATCGCTGTTAGGTCACACTGCTACACAGCAAGGTGGGAGTCGCCGTTAGGACACACTGCTACACATCTAGGTTTGAATCGCTGATAGGTCACACTGCTACACAGTCAGGTTGGATTAGCTGTTAGGTCACACTACTATACAAACCGGTGGGAGTCGCTGTTAGGTCATAATGCTACACAGCCAAGTGGTAGTCCTATTAGGCCACACTGCTACACAGTCAGGTGGGAGTCGCTGTTATGTCACATTTCTACACGGCCAGATGGGAGTCGCTGATAGGTCACACTGCTACACAGACAGGTGGAAGTCGGTGTTATCACACTGCTACACATCAAGGTGGGAGTCGCTGTTAGGTCACACTGCTACACTGCCAGGTTGAAGTCGTTGTTAGGTCACACTCATACACAGCCAGATAGGATTCGCTGTTAGGTCACACTGCTACACAGCCAAGTGGGAGTCGCTGTTAGGTCACGCTGCTACACACCATTGTGGGAGTTGCTGTTAGGTCACACTGCTACCCAGCCAGATGGGAGTTGCTGTTAGGTCACACTACTACACAGCCAGGTGGAAGTCGCTGCTAGGCCACACTGCTACTCAGCCAAGTTTGAGTCGCTGTGAGGCCACACTACTACACAGCCAGGTGGGAGTCGCTGTAAGGTCACACTGCTACACAGCCAGGTTGGTGTCGCTGGTAAGTCACACTGCTACACAGGCAGATGGGAGTCGCTAATAGGTCATACTGCTACACATCCAGGTGGAAGTCGTTGTTAGGTCACACTGCTACACATTCAGGTGGGAACCGCTGTTAAGTCACATTGCCACACAGCCTGATGGGAGTCGCTGTTAGGTCACACTGCTACACATCCAGGTTGGCGTTGCTGTTAGGTCAAGCTGCTACACAACCAAGTGGTAGTCGCTGTTAGGTCACGCTGCTACACATCCAGGTTGGAGTAGCTGTTAGGTCACACTGCTACACAGCCACCAGGTGGGATTCACTGTTAGGACACACTACCACACAGCCAGGTTGGAGTCGCTGTTAAGTCACACTGCTACACATCCAGGTTGCAGTCGCTGTTAGTCACACTGCTACACATCCAGGTTGCAGTCGCTGTTAGTCACACTGCTACACAGCCAGGTGGGAGCCGCTGTCAGGCCACACTGCTACACAGCCAGGTGGGGGTCGCTGTTATGTCACACTGCTACACATCCAGGTGGAAGCCGCTGTAAGGTCACACTGCTACACAGCCAGATGGGATTCGCTGTTAGGTCGCGCTGCTAAACGGCCAGGTTGGAGTCGTTTTTAGGTCACACTGCTACACAGCAAGGTGGGAGTCACTGTTAGTTCACATTGGTTCACATCCAGGTTGCAGTCGCTGTTAGTCACACTGCTACACAGCCAGGTGGGAGCCGCTGTCAGGCCACACTGCTACACAGCCAGGTGGGGGTCGCTGTTATGTCACACTGCTACACATCCAGGTGGAAGCCGCTGTAAGGTCACACTGCTACACAGCCAGATGGGATTCGCTGTTAGGTCGCGCTGCTAAACGGCCAGGTTGGAGTCGTTTTTAGGTCACACTGCTACACAGCAAGGTGGGAGTCACTGTTAGTTCACATTGGTTCACATCCAGAATGAGATCGCTGTTAGGTCACACTGCTACACAGCAAGGTGGGAGTCGCCGTTAGGACACATTGCTACACATCTAGGTTTGAATCGCTGATAGGTCACACTGCTACACAGTCAGGTGGGATTAGCTGTTAGGTCACACTACTATACAAACCGGTGGGAGTCGCTGTTAGGTCATATTGCTACACAGCCAAGTGGTAGTCCTATTAGGCCACACTGCTACACAGCCAGGTGGGAGTCGCTGTTAGGCTACACTGCTACAGAGCCAAGTTGGAATCGCTGTTAGGTCACACTACTACACAGCCAGGTGGGAGTCGCTGTAAGGTCACCCTGCTCTACAGCCAGGTTGGTGTCGCTGGTAAGTCACACTGCTACACAGGCAGATGGGAGTCGCTAATAGGTCATACTGCTACACATCCAGGTGGAAGTCGTTGTTAGGTCACACTGCTACACATTCAGGTGGGATTCGCTGTTAGGTCACATTGCCACACAGCCTGATGGGAGTCGCTGTTAGGTCACACTGCTACACATCCAGGTTGGCGTTGCTGTTAGGTCAAGCTGCTACACAACCAAGTGGTAGTCGCTGTTATGCCAAACTGTTACACAACCAGATTGGAGTCGCTGTTAGGTCACACTGCTACACTGCCAGTTGGGAGTCGCTGTTAGGTCACACTGCTACACAGCCAGGTGGGAGTCGCTGTTATGCCAAACTGTTACACAACCAGATTGGAGTCGCTGTTAGGTCACACTGCTACACTGCCAGGTGGGAACCGCTGTTAGGCCATAATGCTACACAGCCAAGTGGGAATCGATGTTATGCCACACTGCTACACATACAGGTTGGGGTCGCTGTTAGGTCACACTGCTACACAGCCAGGTGGTAGTCGCCGTTAGGACACACTGCTACAGATCCAGGTGGGAGTCGCTGTTAGATCACACAGCTACACATTCAGGTTGGATTAGCTGTTATGTCACGCTGCTACACATCCAGGTGGGAGTCGTTGTTACGTCACTTTTCTTCACTGCTAGGTGGGAGTCGCTGTAATGTCACACTGCTACACAGCCACGTGGAAATAGCTGTTAGGACACATGGATACAGATCTAGGTGGGAGTTGCTGTTAGGTCACACAGAAACACATTCAGATGGAATTCGCTGTTAGGTCACACTGCTACACAGTCAGGTGAGAGTCGCTGTTAGGTCAAACTGCTAAAGAGCCAGGTGGGATTCGCTGTTAGGTCAAACTGCTAAAGAGCCAGGTGGGATTCGCTGTTAGTTCACGTTGCTACACATCAAGGTGGGAGTCGCTGTTAGGTCACACTGCTACACAGCCAGATGGGAGTCGCTGTGAGGTCACACTGCTAAACAGCCATGTGGGAGTCGCTGTTAGGACACATGGATAAAGATCTAGGTGGGAGTCGCTGTTAGGTCACACTGCTACACAGCCAGACGGGAGTCGCTGTTAGGTCACATTGCTACACAGCCAGGTGGGTGTCGCTGTTACGCCACACTGTTACACAACCAAGTTGGAGTCGCTGTTAGGTCACACTGTTACACAGCCAGTAGGGATTTGCTCTTAGGTTGAAGTCGTTGTTAAGTCAAACTGCAAGACATTAAGGTGGGTAAGGTGGGATACGCTGTTAGGTCACATTGCTACACAGCCAAATGGGAGTCGCTGTTAGGTCACACTGCTACACATCCAGATTAGAGTCGCTGTTAGGTCACGCTGCTACACAACCAGGTGGGAGTCGCTATTAGGTCACGCTGCTACACATACAGGTTGGAGTCGCTTTTAGGTCATACTGCTACACAGCCAGGTGGGAGTCACTGTTAGTTCACACTGCTACACAATCAGGTTGGAGTCACTGTTAGGTGACGCTGCTACACATCCAGGTGGCAGTCCCTGTTAGGACACGCTGCTACACAGCCTGGTGGGAATCGCTTTAGACCACACTGCTACACAACCAGGTGGGAGTCGCTGTAAGAAGACACTGCTACACAGCCATGTAGGTGTCGCTAGTATGTAACACTGCTACACAGCCAGGTGGGAGTCGCTTTTAGGTCACACTGCTACACAGTCAGGTGGGAGTCGCTGTTAGGCCACACTGCTACACAGTCAAGTAGGAGTCGCTGTTAGGATACAATGCTACACAGCCAGGTAGGAGTCGGTGTAAGGCCACATTGCTACACAATCAAGTGGGAATCGCTGTTAGGCCACACTGCTTAAGACCAGGTTGGAGTTGCTGATAGGTCACACTGCTACACAGCCAGGTGGGAGTTGATGCTAGGGCACACTGCTACAGATCCAAAAGGGAGTCGCTGTTAGGACACACTGCTACACAGCCAGGTGGGAGTTGATGCTAGGGCACACTGCTACAGATCCAAGAGGGAGTCGCTGTTAGGACACACTGCTACAGATCCAAGTTGGAGTCGCTGTTAGGTCACACTGCTACACTGTCAGGTAGGAGTCGCTTTTAGATCACATTTCTACACAACCAGGTGGGAGTCGCTGTTAGGTCACGCTGCTACACAGCCAGGTGGGACACACTGCTACAGATCCAGGTGGGAGTCACTGTTAGGTCACACAGCTATACATTCATGTGGGGTTCGCTGTAAGGTCACTCTGCTACACAGTCAGGATGGAGTTGCTGTTAGGTCACACAGCTACACATTCAGGTTGGATTCGCTGTTTGACCACACTGGTACACAGCCAAGTGGGAGTCGATGTTAGGACACACTGCTACACAGTCAGGTGGGAGTTGCCGTTAGGTCACACTGCTACACAGCCAGGTGGGAGTCGATGTTAGGACACACTACTACAGATCCAAGAGGGAATCGCTGTTAGGACACACTGCTATAGATCCAAGTTGGAGTCGCTGTTAGGTCACACTGCTACACAGTCAGGTGGGAGTCGCTGTTAGGTCACAATACTACACAGCCAAATGGGAGTCGCTGTTATGTCACACTGCTACACAATCAGGTGGGAGTCGCTGTTAGGTTTCACTGTTACACAGCAAGGAAGGAGTCGCTGTTAGGCCACACTGCTACACATCCAAGTTGGAGTTGCTGTTAGGCCACATTGCTACACAGCCATGTGGGAGTCGCTGTTAGGTCACTCTGCTACACAGCCAGGTGGCAGTTGATATTAGGTCACACTGCTACACTTTTAGGTTAGATTCGCTGTAAGGTCACTCTGCTACACAGTCAGGGTGGAGTTGCTGTTAGGTCACACAGCTACAAATTCAGGTTGGATTCGCTGTAAGGTCACTCTGCTACACAGCCAGGTGGGAGTCACTGTTAGGTCAAACTGCTACACAGCCAGGTGGGAGTCGCTGTTAAGTCACGCTGCTACACAACCAGGTGGGAGTCGCTGTTAGGTCAAACTGCTACACAGCCAGGTAAGAGTCGCTGTTAAGTCACGCTGCTACACAGCTAGGTGGGAGTTACTGTTAAGTCACGCTGCTACACAGCCATGTGGCAGTGGCTGTTAAGTCACGCTGCTACACAGCCAGGTGGTAGTTACTGTTATGTCACGCTGCTGTACAGCTAGGTGGGAGTCGTTGTTAAGTCACGCTGCTACACAGCCAGTTGGGAGTTGCTGTTAAATCATGCTGCTATACAGCCAGGTGGGAGTTGCTGTTAAGTCACGCTTCTAAACAGCCAGGTGGTAGTTACTTTTAAGTCACGCTGCTATACAGCTAGGTGGGAGTTGTTGTTAAGTCACGCTGCTACACAGTCAGTTGGGAGTTGCTGTTAAATCAGTCTGCTATACAGCCAGGTGGGAGTTGCTGTTAAGTCACGTTTCTAAACAGCCATGTGGGAGTCGCTGTTTAATCACGCTGCTATACAGCCAGGTGGGAGTCGCTGTTAAGTCACGCTGATACACAGCCAGTTGGTTGCCGCTGTTAGGCCACACTGCTACAGAGCCTGGTTTGAGTCGCTGTTAAATCACGTTGCTACATAACCAGTTGGGAGTCGCTGTTAAGTCACGCTGCTAAACAGCCAAGTTGGAGTCGCTGTTAAGTCACGCTGCTACGCAGCCTGGTTGGAGTCGCTGTTTAACACGCTGCTACACAACCAGGTGGGAGTCGCTGTTAAGTCACGCTGCCAAACAGCCAAGTTGGGAGTCGCTGTTTAGTCACGCTGCTACACAGCCAGATGGGAGTCGCTGTTAAGTCACGCTGCCAAACAGCCAAGTTGAGGTCGCTGTTAAGTCACGCTGTTACACAGCCTGGTTGTAGTCGCTGCTAAACACGCTGCTACACAGCCAGGCGGGAGTTGCTGTTAAGTCACGCTGCCAAACAGCCAAGTTGGAGTCGCTGTTAAGTCACGCTGTTACAAAGCCTGGTTGGAGTCGCGGTTAAACACGTTGCTACACAGCCAGGCGGGAGTCGCTGTTAAGTCACGCTGTCAAACAGCCAAGTTGGAGTCGCTGTTAAGTCACACTGCTACACAGCCAAGTGGGAGTCGCTGTTAAACACGCTGTTACACAGCCTGGTTGGAGTCGCTGTTCAACACGCTGCTAAACAGCCAGGTGGGAGTTGCTGTTAAACACGCTGTTACACAGCCAGGTGGTGTTTCACAGCCTGGTTGGAGTCGCTGTTAAACACGCTGCTACACTGCCAGGTGGGAGTCGCTGTTAAACACGCTGTTACACAGCCTGGTTGGAGTCGATGTTAAACACGCTTCTACACAGCCAGGCGGGAGTCGCTGTTAAACAAGCTGTTACACAGCCAGGTTGGAGTCGCTGTTAAACATGCTTCTACACAACCAGGCGGGAGTCGCTGTTAAACACGCTGCTACACAGCCAGGTGGTGTTTCACAGCCTGGTTGGAGTCGCTGTTAAACACGCTGCTACACTGCCAGGTGGGAGTCGCTGTTAAACACGCTGTTACACAGCCTGGTTGGAGTCGATGTTAAACACGCTTCTACACAGCCAGGCGGGAGTCGCTGTTAAACAAGCTGTTACACAGCCAGGTTGGAGTCGCTGTTAAACATGCTTCTACACAACCAGGCGGGAGTCGCTGTTAAACACGCTGCTACACAGCCAGGTGGGAGTCGCTGTTAAACACGCTGTTACACAGCCTGGATAGAGTCGCTGTTAAACACGCTGCTACACAGCCAGGTGGGAGTCGCTGTTAAACACGCTGCTACACAGCCAGATGGGAGTCGCTGTTTAACACGCTACTACTCAGCCAGGCGGGAGTCGCTGTTACACAGCCAAGTTGGAGTCGCTGTTAAACACGCTGCTGCACAGCCAGTCGTGAGTCGCTGTTAAGTCACGCTGCTACACAGCCTGGTTGGAGTCGCTGTTAAGTCCTGCTGTACACAGCCTGGTTGGAGTCGCTGTTTAACACGTTGCTACACAGCCAAGTGGGAGTCGCTGTTAATGGAATCGCTGTTAAGTCACACTGCTACCCAGCCAAGTGGGAGTCGCTGTTAAACACGCTGCTACACAGCCAGGTGGGAGTCGCTGTTAAACACGCTGTTACACAGCCTGGTTGGAGTCGCTGTTAAACACGCTGCTACACAACCAGGTGGGAGTCGCTGTTAAGTCACGCTTCCAAACAGCCAAGTTGGAGTCGCTGTTAAGTCACGCTGCCAATCAGCCAAGTTGGAGTCGCTGTTAAGTCACGCTGTTACACAGCCTGGTTGGAGTTGCTGTTAAACACGCTGCTACACAGCCAGGTGGGAGTCGCTGTTAAGTCACGCTGCCAAACAGCCAAGTTGGAGTCGCTGTTAAGTCAAGCTGCTACACAGCCTAGTTGGAGTCGCTGTTAAACACGCTGCTACACAGCTAGGCAGGAGTCGCTGTTAAGTCACGCTGCCAAACAGCCAAGTTGGAGTCGCTGTTAAGTCACGCTGTTACACAGCCTGGTTGTTGTCGCTGCTAAACACGCTGCTACACAGCCAGGCTGGAGTTGCTGTTAAGTCATGCTGCCAAACAGCCAAGTTGGAGTCACTGTTAAGTCACGCTGTTACAAAGCCTGGTTGGAGTCGCGGTTAAACACGTTGCTACACAGCCAGGCGGAAGTCGCTGTTAAGTCACGCTGCCAAACAGCCAAGTTGGAGTCGCTGTTAAGTCACACTTCTACACAGCCAAGTGGGAGTCGCTGTCAAACACGCTGTTACACAGCCTGGTTGGAGTCGCTGTTAAACACGCTGCTACACAGCCAGGTGGGAGTCGCTGTTAAACACGCTGCTACACAGCCAGGTGGGAGTCGCTGTTAAGCACGCTGTTACACAGCCTGGTTGGAGTCGCTGTTCAACACGCTGCTACACAGCCAGGCGGGAGTCGCTTTTAAGTCACGCTGTTACACAGTCTGGTTGGAGTCGCTGTTAAGTAATGCTGCTACACAGCCAGACGGGAACCGCTGTTAAGTCACGCTGTTACACAGTCTGGTTGGAGTCGCTGTTAAGTCACGCTGTTACGCAGCCTGGTTGGAGTCGCTGTTAAACACGCTGCTACACATCCAGGCGGGAGTCGCTGTTAAGTCACGCTGTTACACAGTCTGGTTGGAGTCGCTGTTAAGTCACGCTGCTACACAGCCAGGCGGGAGTCGCTGTTAAGTCACGCTGTTACACAGCCTGGTTTGAGTCGCTGTTAAGTCACGCTGCCAAACAGCCAAGTTGGAGTCGCTGTTAAGTCACGCTGCTACACAGCCAAGTTAGAGTCGCTGTTAAATACGCTATTACACAGCCTGGTTGGAGTCGCTGTTAATTCACGCTGTTACACAGCCTGGTTTGAGTCGCTGTTAAGTCACACTGCCAAACAGCCAAGTTGGAGTCGCTGTTAAGTCACGCTGCTACACAGCCAGGCGGGAGTCGCTGTTACACAGCCAAGTTGGAGTCGCTGTTAAACACGCTGCAACACAGCCAGGCGGGAGTCGCTGTTAAGTCACGCTGTTACACAGCCTGGTTGGAGTCGCTGTTAAGTCACGCTGTTACACAGCCTGGTTGGAGTCGCTGTTTAACACGCTGCTACACAGCCTGGTTGGAGTCGCTGTTAAACACGCTGCTACACAGCCAGGTGGGAGTCGCTGTTAAGTCACGCTGCCAAACAGCCAAGTTGGAATCGCTGTTACACAGCCTGGTTGGAGTCGCTGTTAAACACGCTGTTACACAGCCTGGTTGGAGTCGCTGTTAACACACTGCTACACAGCCTGGTTGGAGTCGCTGTTAAACACGCTGTTACACAGCCTGGTTGGAGTCGCTGTTAAACAAGCTGTTACACAGCCTGGTTGGAGTCGCTGTTAAACACGCTGTTACACAGCCTGGTTGGAGTCGCTGTTAACACACTGCTACACAGCCAGGCGGGTGTCGCTGTTAGGTATCACTGCTATGGATGTAAATTTGGCCTTTTGATAGTCTCCTTCTGTTTTGTAAAAACATTGATTAAAAATGTGGATGGGAGTTTCCGCTAAATAGTTCAGTTTCTGTTTAGATATCTTGTAATGGAGACAATAACACTATGGCTGCTGGACTATTATATTTCCTGCAAAATGCCAAGCAATTAACCGATTTATATATCTACACCCTCGATGTAAAAACACCTACGATATAAAATATCCATATGTAAAGGGAACTGTTAAATTATCAAACACCAACGACCACTTTAAAACCACTTATTTCTTTTATGGAGAGTTATTTTGAAATACTTTTTCCGTCATCATCTTTATCCCCATACTCGTGTACGATACTGACATCAGTTTAATGTAATAAGTCGAAGAAAAATACTCTTTTGAAAATTTTGGTAATTGTGATATTAAAACTTATAAAACCCATAATAATGACGGATTGAGATATTTGACAAAGTATACCTAGATATGCTAGTATTAGAAATAAAGATAAACGTAATCTCTATTGATTTGCTATGGAATAATTAAGAGAATATCCTTCGTATTAGTATTAACCATAACATGTGTTATTATGCTAGCAATTAGTAGACGACTTTACATACAAACAATTGTTAAGGTAGTTCGCAGGGTTTACACATGGGTTTTCGAAAGTCGTCGGATTTTAATGATACTTTCAGTGATTGTTGGAATACATCTTGTCTTTTAAATGATGTTATTTTTTGGCCGAAAATATAGCGATTTTGACGTCAGTGGCGCCCTCTGGCGACAAGCCATATATTTGCCGTTTTCTACGTTTCGGCGGTCTAGTTCGATCATTAATTGGCCGATTTTTAAAATATAAGCACTCACTTGAGTAGGACACAATCTTATAGGAGTTAAGGTACAGTTGTATGTAATAATAAACATTAATAAGCGCAGTGAACGCTTGTTTATGAATGAAGGTGATCATTTGCGTACTTATTATGACCTCAAAATGTGTTACAAAATTCCATATCACGCGAAATATACGAGGTAACTTATTTTTTGTTTTCAGTATGTACGTCTACGACGAACGGGAAACTTGATGAGGGAATAAAAAAGAGGAGTTTAACCGTGACATTTTTTGCTAAACAACTTATAAAGTTTTTGAATTACTTTAATAAACGCAGTTTTTACAGCATCACGTAGACAACGTGGTGTACTTCATGACAATTATGTTGTTGATATGTTTACTTACTACTTCACTCATTAGAATGTTTATAGCTGTATGTGACAATGATCGTTGCCACATTTAATACATTCTAAGCACACCATTTATCTACCTAATTTTTGAACAGAACTATATAGGTGTAAAAGAAACTTAAATAAAGCTATCACTACTATCGCTTATGGCCGTATATGTTTCTGTAGCTGATTCACACTACTTTGAATTGCCATGCACCTTCATGCATATCTGAATACCGGTCTAATACACTGAAATGACGTCATAACGGTCAAGCGGCATTTTTCTCGCGGATTTACTCTAAATGTAGTAAACATGTCATGCAGTTTAGAAAGAACGGACATTTTGTGTATCTAAATATCTTGAAACGGAAATATAAGGCCAAAAACATTCATTTTTCCGGAAGTTCATTTAAAGACAATGAAGATGTTACAGGTGACTGTGGTGGCACTAACGAATCTTGGCGCGAAGGAAGGCGTATTATAGAATCGGGATTTTTATAAGACAGACTAAAAGATTGCGCATATTGCAAATAACAGCTCAGCCTTTATAAGATTGTTGCCGAGAAACAGTTTGGTCTTGGATCAAGATTACACAATTCCTGCCGATACTGTTTAAAGGTGAATCATGTAACAACAGGGAAAAGACACAAAACGAGGAAAAATGGACCAGTAAAATGTTAACACCAAATTAACTGCAGGTATAGTGGAGATTTATATTTTATTGATTACATATACAAGAAATATCCTTCGTAATATTAAAATGTAACATGTATCTATTATCATCCAGTCAGATAAAGGTTGTTTTGGAGCTATCAGAACTTCTATTGCTAAGAGTAAAAAATGTTTTTTATTAATTGTGGATAGAAGTTCCGAATTCTGTAATTGTATAAGAAAGTTCTGTAGATTACACATGCACTAAGGCACTATTTTACTTAAGATGCATAAAAATAACTGTATTTCATTATAAAAGTGTTTGTTTTCTCCATTGTGTATTATTGATATTGTTATACTATTTCTGAAGCTATGCTAGATACCGGCATAAGTGAGACGCAGATGAATAATGTTTTAGCTGTTTTGAACATTCCTCCTCTACACCATAAATCGCTTAAAGAAAGAGACATCCTTTGAACTGGTAGCAGAGAAGTCGTGCGATAAAGCAATACAAGAAGATATAGAAGCAGGCGACAGGCTGCAATCAGCCAAGTATTTTAGTTTATACTAAATTATTTTAGCTCGACTACCATGGAAGCTCAGAGCTTATATGAACCGTTCTCGAGTCCGCTTCCTGGGTAGAACCAGTAATGAGTGTTGTTTTATGGGAGGCGTCGAGCTGGGGATCGAACCCACAACCTCTTGCGTGAGGGGCCAACACTCTATCTATTAGACTACCGCCCCGCGTTGGTATTTTGTTGATTAAATAAGTTAAAAATTGTATTTTTGCAGAATTAAAATGACGCAAATAAATGCAAAATAATTTTGACAGGGTTGCAATTCGCATTACCTAATACAGTTAAACCTGTCCTAAGCAGCAAGTCCATGCAGTGAGCAAAAGTGGCCTTTTAAGACAGGATGTTGCTTAGTACAGGTTAGTTTGCGTTGAAAGCATTGAAATGGAAATGTGACTGTTTAAGACAAGTCGCTGCTTAACAGAGGTTGCCGCTAAAACAGGTTTGACTGTATCTAATAAAAATTATCTGACCTAAGTTTTATTCAATTATCGGAATGGCATTTAGATGATAATGAATTCCAATTCTCCCCACCCATCCATTAGTAAATAAAATGTACAGAAACGTGTTTATAAGACAGGTAGAATAAGAATCAAGCCTTTATTTCTATTTTATATGAGTACGAGATATTTTAGATCTTATCTACGTATACTAAAAACGGAAAAAAATATAAAGAAATGAAAATGAATATGAACCGGCGGGCATGCCGATTCTTATACAGACTGAAGTAGTAATAATCATAAAATATTCATATTTGTAACAAACGATGATTTGGCGTAGTTGTTAAAGCCGTGAACTGTTGTTCAAGACTTCTGGGTTCGGTTCCGGCCAAAGGCTGAACATAACACTTTCTTATATTCAACACCACAGTTAATTTAGTACTTTTAATTAAGTTAAATGATTCCAATAATGTAAATAAGTGTTTTAATTGATAAATAAGCATTTCGACACAATCGGTAACACATATAACTACGTCGAATACGATTATCATTCGAGTATGTGCGATTGGATATACAATCCTTGTCTGTTTTCAGTATAAAGATCGGGAAATGTACTTTCGATTTAAAACTGAATGCAGTGTTATGTATATAACAATTTACTGGTTAAGAACATATCAACCCCGGTTTTGCTGGAGAACTGCCCAAACATACATGTACTTTTCAGAACCAACATTGGAGATTTGCATTCAGGACCTTTATATTATATATAAATGTTAATTGTTATTTTATATCATACAAGTAATTAACAGTCTCCGTGATGATTGATATACGACATTGTCTCATTATCATTTGCCTCTCACCGCTGATTCAAGTTTAATTAAACATTTTTATTACTTATATTACAGACTATTAACATCACATGATAATACATATTTATATATAACATAATAAATTGGATTGATCTACAAGTTAAAACAACATTAGTTGAAATTCTCCATATCATCAATATCAATATACTTTGTATAACGGAATGATTTTTTTAATGGGATTTAACGCCTTTTTCAACACATATCAGGTTATATATCCAGTTTTACTGGTGTAGGAAGACCTCAGACTGAGTAGAACCACCGTCCGACCGCAAAACCTGGTAAAAGTTTCCCACATGAAGTTTTTTGAGCGAGCGGGACTCGGGTACTGGTTAACCTTCCAGGACCCCAGAAAACAGTGGTTAAGTTAACCGATCGTCTGATAGCCTTCGATGGCATTAGAATGACGGTGAATATTCAATCATCAATCAATTATTCAATCAAACCTTGGCGTATCGTTACTCTATTATCATACTTTTTCAGGCATAGATCCTGATATTATACAGATCGCAGCCATGGACTTGAAGACAGGGGAACGGTTTGATACGAAAGTGCTTCCTACAAATGGCTACATTCCGCGTTCTGTGTCAAAGGTTACACATGGTATGACTATGTTTCATAGAATGATCCCTGTTAAATCGGTTACAACTTAAAAGGCACTAGAAATGTTCAGAGATTGGCTACAACAATTCAGAAGAACTATACTCGTCGCTCATAATGCACAGTTTGATTCAAAAGTTTGTTTTAATACGTTCGTGTAGTCGCCAAACATACAGTTTCAAAACTTTATAGGCTTTGCAGACACACTTAAATATTTCCGTTTGGAATATCCGAATAGGATCGGAAATGGCGGCTATGGTCAATCTGCACTGGTAAATGATGTCTTGGGAGAGTCATATGACGCTTGTAATGCTGTAGGAGGCGTTACATCATTCGACAAGTTGATAGGCACTACAAACAACTTCATCGACAAACTAACAGTTATAACTGTAGAAGAGGTGAACTGTAAAATTCAACGGATTTTAAATGAAAAGAAATATTTTGATACATACTCAGACTGGATTCCCAAACAGTTTGTAACAAAAGGAAACGCGAAATCCCTCGCAGCAAGTGGTTAAGTAAAAACCACATAGAACTGGTGTTGAGACGATCCGGACTTGACGGACTTGCAGTTTTATTAAAAAATGTATTGTCAACTCCAGGGAAGACTGCTTTTAATTTATATTCTGCTGTGAATTCCGCAGAAAAATACTGATACATTATGTCGTAATATTTAAATTGTTTTTCCCAGCAAATGTTTCATACGTATAAGTCGTTATGTCGTTATTTAACCTTTGAGCATCAATTTAATATATAAATTCAAAAAGTATAATACTCATATCAACAGCATATTTGTCATTATGGAAAAACGTTAAAGTCACCACGTTGTCGACGTGACGCTGTAAAAACCGGCGTTTAAAGTAATTCATATACTTTCAAAGTTGTTTAGCAAAAAAATGTTACGGTTAAACCCCACTTTTTTATTCCCTCATCAAGTTTCCCGTTCGTCGTAGAAGAACATACAGAAAATAAAAAAACTTCTACCTCGTATATTTCGCGTGATATGGAATTTTGAAACACATTTTGAGGTCATTATAAGAACACAAATGATCACCTTCATTCATAAACAAGCGTTCACTGTGCTTATAAATGTTAATAACTGTATCTAAAAACATATAGGATTGTATCCTATTCAAGTGAGTGCTTATATTTTAAAAAATCGGCCAATTAATGATCGAACTAGACCGCCGAAACGTAGAAAACGGCGAATAAATGGCTCGTGGCCAGGGGGCGCCACTGGGGTCAAAATTGCCATATTTTTAGGCCAAAAAAAAACATCATATAAAAGACAAGATGTGTTCCAACAATCACCGAAAGTATCATCCGACGACTTTCGAAAATCCATGTGTAAACCCGCGAACTACCTTAATATATAACTGTCTATTACATGTTTATATTTAAATGTCTGTTATGTGAACATATTATTTCAAGTACGATTGTACAATTGTATCATAATTCTACATACTAGTAGTGTATGGCATGTTTATGATACGAAAACATTCAACAAAATGCACCAGCTTGTATTGATACTATGTCAAAGCCACTGTATATGCAAACAATTCAAAACAATATACTATTACTAGGTCGTGATTTTTTATTGCTGTTATCTTCTGACATTTAATGAGGTTAAACGTCGTGTTCAACATATAGCAGGTAAATCGCATATCCATTACTGGCGGAGGAATACCTCAAAGAGAATCTGAGTTGATAAATGGTCACGTGACCACGGACGACCCTATTAGGTTCGTAGGAACATTATGTGTTAAGATTTTAAGTATGGTTGTATAACCTGTACTTAAGTTATTTTAATGTATGTATTTAGTACATTTTATCTTGAACACAGAAGAATATGATATTATTACATAGGTTTTTACCGTTTACATAATTCATTTTACGCTATAGCACTTCATAGAAAAATGTCACGTGGCGTTAGTTAAGCACAATGCCATTTTCAAAAGGAAATGGCATATGGTGCACTTGAATGACTGTGACAGTAGAGGTATGGTGCACTTGACTGACTGTGACAGTAGAGGTATGACACACTTGACTGACTATGACAGTAGAGGTATGGTGCACTCTACTGACTGTGACCGTAGAGGTATGAAGCACTTGACTGACTGTGACAGTAGAGGTATGACGCACTTGACTGACTGTGACAGTATAGGTATTGCGCACTTGACTGACTGTGACAGTATAGGTATGGCGCACTTGACTGACTGTGACAGTAGAGGTATGGCGCACTTGACTGACTGTGACAGTATTGGTATGGTGCACTTGACTGACTGTGACAGTATAGGTATAGCGCACTTGACTGACTGTGACAGTATAGGTATGGCGCACTTGACTGACTGTGACAGTATAGGTATGGCGCACTTGACTGACTGTGACAGTAGAGGTATGGTGCACTTGACTGACTGTGACAGTAGAGGTATGGTGCTCTTGACTGACTGTGACAGTAGAGGTATGACGCACTTGACTGACTGTGACAGTAGAGATATGGCGCACTTGACTGACTGTGACAGTAGAGGTATGGCGAACTTGACTGACTGTGACAGTAGAGGTATGGTGCACTTGACTGACTGTGACAGTAGAGGTATGGTGCACTTGACTGACTGTGACAGCAGATGTATGGTGCACTTGACTGGATATAACAGTAGAGGTATTTGCTCTAAAATATTCTCACGATAAGACGATTAAGATAAGCTGACATAATTTGCATGTGAATGTTATATATGCCGTGGTATTAGAAAATATTTTAAAACCATTTATTTATACGATGTTTTGGCAGATTGACAGATCGCCATTGGCTGTTTATTAACATTCATTACTAAAGGCTTGTCGTTACGAAATGGAACGGATAATGTAAAAAGCAACATTTCCCCACCCACAGCTCATGTTTAAATGTTTTGTACTCAACTTAAATGAGTTCGATGCTCGAATGATCTGATATAATAATATACAATAATTTAAACAGTGAGTCTAAGTACGGACCAGCTGTTTAAAACATTTCAAAACAAAAAAAATGCTAACGCTCTGATGATATAGTATGTATCACATAGCACGCTGTGATTGATCAGTGCATCACGTATTAGAATTGTATTAGTCAAACATTTTAGAGTCGCTGTCAAGTCAAACAATGATATGACATTTGTCCTGTGTCTACGCTAGTTTTGAAATGAAATACATATTATGTTTTCACACGTCATGCACGGTAAAAGAGTCATTTGGGTGGCGCGCGTTACTTTCAACACAATAAATATAGCTTGAAATATATTTCGAGTTGTCTAATAAACAAACAAAAGTTTGTGTTTGTCTGTGGGCCAGTTTGCGACAAGTCAATGTTTCCATTACAAAATATAGAAAAAACACTTTCCTATCAACAATGTTTTTCTCTGTAATACATATTGCTGGAAATGTATGTCAGTATTGCATACATAAAATAAAACGAATTAAAAGTAACACATTGCCCCTCATTACATCGAATCTTCATATCAACGATTTAAAAGAATTGTTGTTGAAAGGCTGATGACATGAAAAGAAAGCTCGCAATTGCGTTTGAGCCAAACTGAATCATAGCCAAGATATGTGTTATCTATATATTTCTTCTAAATAACAATGACTTTTTGAAGAAACACTTGGTACTAGATTAAACGTCAACTTAAAATATATCCTCAATTGCAAAGTATTTTCTCTTTGGAGCAAGAAGACTTCAAATTCTACATACACGTCTCCGAACCAGATGCAGTGCACTTAACAATGACCTGTTTTCATAAAAATGATACCCCTCTTTGTATATATGGCGAAAGAGAAGACGCAGAACATTTTCATATCGCGACTCAGGAACAGTACTCGAAAGATCATTACCGCCCCATCTGCGAATAACTACCTATCTACTTCTCTTTGGAGACGGACCTTCTCCTATCGATACAAATTGTATTATATTCAGTGCAGTGCATAATTATATCGATAAAACATATCGTTTCTAATGTCATATGTATATTTATTACTGGCATGAACATTAATTAATCCTCCCATCCCAATGTCGCCAATAATTCCCCCTAATACGTATTTAACATATTTCATTCTATAATATCCATCTTTTTCCCAACTTCCATTTCTATTCTTATATATCTTTACAATTGATCTTTATTATAAAATCAATGTTGTTATCTTGTATACTTAACAAAAATCCACATTTGTCATCATAGTTTGTGTATTTGTATTGTATTTACGAGAGGAATTCTATAAGCTTGTCTTCCATTCCAACCCTTTTGACAAAATTGTTTGTAAATCTGTAATATTGTAAGATATTCGAAATAAAATATGTTTAAATCTGTAATATTGTAAGATATTCGAAATAAAATATGTTTAAATCAACTAGATTTCTATCCATCTGCTTTACCTTCCCCTTTCCACTTTGTTCTCTTCACAGTTATTAATTTGTTTTATTTGCATTTGTAACACCATTGTATAGTCCTTGCAAGATATTCAGAAGAGAGACTTTATACAAGCTAGAAATAGCTTTCTTCTCAATTCTGCTGTATATCGAATATATGTATTATATGTTATATGCTGATAAAAAATAAATATTGTTTAAACTAAGTGTATATGAACCAGTTTCCCAAACTTGTCAGCCTACAGTAGCATACTTCTTAAATATATTGATATACATAATTACATGCACGTTCGTATCAGCATTCATTTCCTCGTCATTCCAATTTATAAACAAACGAACAAATCAGTATGTTCATTATTTGCTATTCCAGATGTAATATTAACAATGCATTCTATAACTAAATCACAACTTCTACCATTGCCAAACACGATAAAGTATCACATGGCCAATGTTAATTTAAACAGGGAAAGGTTAATAGTGTTCGTATTTTAAAGTAATTATACCAGGCCTATATCACCATAATGTTGATATTCGCAGATCAGAATATCATACTATCAGCCTATATTTAAGCACTTTTAAATACAAAAAGACAAACAAACAGCTGTTTAAACCAACATATACGAGTATGCTAGTAAAACACTCGGGCTGGTTATCAAAACAAGGTGGTGAGTTTGAATCCTGGTGAGGGTATCGACCATATGACTGATACATGACATTGTGTTTCACACTCTTTCACCTTTCATGGCTGGGCTGATTGAAGTGAGACTGTTATCAATTACTTGGGATG
This sequence comes from Panopea generosa, assembly GCA_029582155.1. Taxonomy (NCBI): domain Eukaryota; kingdom Metazoa; phylum Mollusca; class Bivalvia; order Adapedonta; family Hiatellidae; genus Panopea; species Panopea generosa. Next base: position 12,891,980 of record CM055906.1, read on the forward strand.
ATGGATGTTCTCAAGTACTGGTTACCCTCCTGGACCCCTGGAAAGTATGTGATCTGTTAGCCCCAGACGGCATAATATTACTCTAAATATTCAAAGTTACTACAGAAGATTAAATAAGACCATACTGTGATTAATTTACAGTATAGATGGTGTGTTTTATATCATCAGTTAAAAGCATTCGAGCTTACTAAATTATTAAATTGCAATATTATTATACGAATTCGTTATCGATTCAATTTGACTGTAACAGTACATTAACTGTGTCTTTTAATAGTTCAATTATCATTAACAACTAATACATCAGAATCGTTACCATATCATTAGAATTGACAAGAGTATTAACATTTAAAACCAGTAATGACTAACGAAAAAAAAACACTTTCTATTTTCTTGCACTGAGTAAAACAGGTTAAAAATGCTCACTCCTATCTCTGTTAAATTTTAATGATTTCTATGCTTATTAACAAAATAGTTTCTTTTTGTAGTTTATTGTACCAATAAAACATGATATGTCACATACTTTTCATATGTTGAAGTTATTAGGGATTATTAGTGAAGGTCCAAACAGATGTCTAGCTTTTGATGCAAGACATGTTCAACATATTAATCAATAATACAATAGTAAAGAGCAACCATTTTTTGTCTCATACTTACTTAAATGCTTATGATTTTAAGCACGCCGGACCAGCCACTCGCCAATCCATACATCCATCTATATACATCCATCCATCCGCAGTTATGAATGTTTTTGTTACGACACTTAACGAAATGTCTTCTCATCCGTCCATTTTTTTTCTTATAATGGTTTCTTATTTATAGGTGAGAAGTTGAATTGTATTTTTATAGAAAGTTCCATGCAACCTTAAACCGGCTTAGATGTTGAATTATTTACTTTTTTAGAGCGATTTCAGTGACTGAGGAAGTAAATCAACATCTACTGACGGCCATTCTACGTAAAATGGAATATTCTATTTTGAAACATCTGAGCGATTTCAGTGACTGAGGAATTAAAAAATCACTAGTTTTAAAAGAAGCTTTCATTTACCTACTCAAGTACCATTTCGCTCCCCAAAACAACACAATGAAGCTGTCATATACCTACTCACGGACCATTTCGTGCTTCTCCCCAAAACAACACAGTGAAGCTGTCATATACGTACTCACGGACAATTTCGTGTTTCTCTCCAAAACAACACAGTGAAGCTGTCATATACGTACTCACGTACCATTTCGTGCTCCTCCCCAAAACAACACAATGAAGCTGTCATATACGTACTCACGGACAATTTCGTGCTTCTCCCCAAAACAACACAATGAAGCTGTCATATACGTACTCACGTACCATTTCGTGCTCCTCCCCAAAACAACACAATGAAGCTGTCATATACGTACTCACGGACAATTTCGTGCTTCTCCCCAAAACAACACAGTGAAGCTGTCATATACGTACCCACGTACCATTTCGTGCTCCTCTCCAAAACAACACAGTGAAGCTGTCATATACCTACTCACGTACCATTTCGTGCTTCTCCCCAAAACAACACAGTGAAGCTGTCTTATACCTACTCACGTACCATTTCGTGCTTCTCCCCAAAACAACACAGTGAAGCTGTCATATACGTACTCACGTACCATTTCGTGCTCCTCTCCAAAACAACACAATGAAGCTGTCATATACGTACTCACGGACAATTTCGTGCTTCTCCCCAAAACAACACAGTGAAGCTGTCTTATACGTACTCACGTACCATTTCGTGCTTCTCCCCAAAACAACACAGTGAAGCTGTCATATACCTACCCACGTACCATTTCGTGCTTCTCCCCAAAACAACACAGTGAAGCTGTCTTATACCTACTCACGTACCATTTCGTGCTTCTCCCCAAAACAACACAGTGAAGCTGTCATATACGTACTCACGTACCATTTCGTGCTCCTCCCCAAAACAACACAATGAAGCTGTCATATACGTACTCACGGACAATTTCGTGCTTCTCCCCAAAACAACACAGTGAAGCTGTCTTATACCTACTCACGTACCATTTCGTGCTTCTCCCCAAAACAACACAGTGAAGCTGTCATATACGTACTCACGTACCATTTCGTGCTTCTCCCCAAAACAACACAATGAAGCTGTCATATACCTACCCACGTACCATTTCGTGCTTCTCCCCAAAACAACACAGTGAAGCTGTCTTATACCTACTCACGTACCATTTCGTGCTTCTCCCCAAAACAACACAGTGAAGCTGTCATATACGTACTCACGTACCATTTCGTGCTCCTCCCCAAAACAACACAATGAAGCTGTCATATACGTACTCACGGACAATTTCGTGCTTCTCCCCAAAACAACACAGTGAAGCTGTCATATACGTACTCACGGACCATTTCGTGCTTCTCCCCAAAACAACACAGTGAAGCTGTCATATACCTACTCACGTACCATTTCGTGCTTCTCCCCAAAAAAACATAGTGAAGCACTTTTTTTTAATCCAAGTCGATAAACGCAGATTGCAAAATAGCACAAGCTTCGTGTTTGACGCCACAAATCGAGGGTGGTAACATTTTGCACTTTGTAACCGGATTGTGATATATGCTAATTTTTTATATCGATCAAACGCATTTCGGAAATAAAAGTGAAATTTGAGAATATGCTTATGTTTTATAATGAGATAATTAAATAACAAAATGAAAAATTACAACTATACACTGTTTCATTGCTGACATTTAAGTTAAGTTCACCAATATTTATCTCATTTTATGTTTATGATAAAAACTTCTCATTACATTTACAAGTATAACCTTGTATTAAATTTCCCAATACTTACTTTGTATCCATTTTCCCTATACAACAAGAACATATCAATATATTAAATTTATCAGTAAATTACATAGTACTAATATTACCATTATCTACCTTGTATTAAATTAACTAAAATATACCTCTTATCAAATGTAACAGTAGTTATATCCTCTTATTAAATTCACCAGGAGTATTATACATTGTATTGAATTTATAAATATATACACATTGGATTTACATTACCAGTATTCATCTTGTACTAAATTCACCATCAACATTTACTTTATATCAAATTTACAACCATTTTTCTTGTATTGAGCCAACCAATCGTTAACTTGTAAAATGTTGCCAGCCAATATATCCTTGTATTAATTTAACCGATATTTACCTTGTAAAATGTTTCTTATATTACCATGTATTAAGCTAACCAATATTTACCTTGTAAAATTTTGCCAATCTTGCCTTGTTTTAAGGTAACCAATATTCACCTTGTCAATTGTTGCCAATATTGCCTTGTTTTAAGCTAACCAATATTTACCTTGTCAATTGTTGCCAATGTTGTCTTGTATTAAGCTAATCGATGTTTACCTTGTTAACTTTTGCCAATATTGCCTTGTAAAAAGCTTACCAATATTTACCTTGAACAATGATGACAATATTGCCTTGTATTAAGCTATCCAATATTAACCTTGTAAACTGTTGCCAATATTGTCTTCTATTAAGCTAACCAATATTAACCATGCACAATGATGCCAATATTGCGTTATATTAAGCTAACGAATATTTACCTAGCAAAATGTTGCCAATATTGCCTTGTATTAAGCTAATGAATATTTACTTTGCACAATGATACCAATATTGCCTTGTATTCAGCTAACGAATATTAACTTTGCACAATAATGCCAATATTGCCTCGTATTAAGCTAACGAATATTAAACTTGCACAATGTTGACAATATTGCCATGTATTTTTAAGCTAACAAATATTTACCTTGCAAAATGATACCAATATTGCCTTGTATTTAGCTAACCAATATTAACCCTGTAAAATGTTGCAAATATTGCCTTGTATTAAGCTAACCAATATTTATCTTGTACAATGATTCCAATATTGCCTTGAATTAAGCTAACGAATATTTTCCTTGCAAAATATTGTTTATATTGCCTTGTATTAATCTAACCAATATTTATCTTGTACAATGATGTCAATTTTGCCTTGTATTAAGCTAACCAATATTTATTTTGTACAATTATGCCAATATTGCCTTGTATAAAGGTAACATATTTTTACCGTGTACAATTATGTCAATATTACTTTGTATTAAACTAAATAATATTTACCGTGTTAAATGTTGTCAATATTACCATGTACTAAGCAAACCAATCGTTAACTAGTAAAATGTTGCCAGCCAATATTATCTTGTATTAAGTTAACCAATATTTGCCTTGTACAATGTTGCCAATGTTGCCTTGTTTTAAGCTTACGTATATTTACCTTGTCAATTGATGCCAATATTGCCTTGTTTCAAGCTAACCGATGTTTACCTTGTAAAATGTTGCCAATATTGCCTTGTATTAAGCTAACCAATATTTACCTTGCACAATAATGCCAATATTGCCTTGTATTTTACTAACCAATATTTACCTTGTACAATGATGCCAATATTGCCTTGTATTAAGCTAACCAATATTTACCTTGTACAATTATGCCAATATTACTTAATATTAAAGTGAACAATTTTTTATCTAGTAAATATTACAGATACTACCTTGTTTTAAAGTTACCAATACATCAGCATCTATACATAACTTACTATTGTCTAGCACTGTCTGCTGTTAGAGTTACGTTTCCTAGAACAGAAAATGTGACGTCATCAATGACATTTATATGGAAAGTTCCTTTACCCCGAAGAGTTTTGATGCATCTTTAATTAAAACGATATTTTGTATAAAGCTCTTATAAACAAATTAGTTAAATAAATCTAATGTTAACATTTTGATTTGATTGTTACAGAAACACTATAAAACATACAGAACACAGCCTGTTTACATTTATAATTGAATATGAAATTAATATTTAGATAATGTAAATAAATGGCATCAAAAAGATCTACATTAATCTATTTACACCATATCTATCATCGTCACTGAAATACGAACACAATAAGATAACGTTAGTTTCCGCTTTCGGGCCTGTTTCGGATGTTTTCGCCATTACAATTACAGGTATAGCCCGATAACAAGAGAGCATGCAGCATTAATTGACAAATATAAAAGATCGTATCGATCAATACTTACACCGCGTTGTTTATATTTTAGCGTTGCCATTCATTAGTCACACAATTTAAACAGTTGCCCTTTAAATACCACAGCAAACGGATAATGAATTAAGTCTAGGCAATACTCAGGAACTCAGTAGACAAGCGAAAACTTAAATATTGATATAACTGTTAATTACGCTGAAAAGTGTGCTGTACTTTAAGATTGTATTGCATTCATTAAAAATGTTTAGCTAGATACGGACATACGTTTTAATCACAGAACATTGCATACATTTTATTTGTTTATTAATTTAAAAAAAATATCTGTTGCATTTTATATCACGTAAGTCTTTTAATAGAATAAACAAAATAACGAATATGGGGAAATACAATAGTAACTGATTGTTCGGAGTGTTTGTGCGTGATTAGGCCAGCTACTTTAACGGCTCATTTCCTTGTTATATGTAAAATACATGCTATATGTGACCACGGTGTAACAAAGATTGACTTTAACTATGGAGTATACACATATTCTGATGATTTGTTTCATTTCTGGTAAGTCATTTCTATGACAACTAAATATTTAAACTTGGCGTGTTTGTTGCTACTTTTGTTTTCTTACGGAAAATATTTTCAGATTTTTTTAACATTAATTTTTCAATTAAGTATTATCTTGTAATTCGTGCTGATAAGGACCACATGTGTATAGTTTGAAGTGATTTTTCAAAGATAGTACCACATGTTGTCACTGCATGCTTATATCTTTATTATATATTTTTAAGCACTGTTTGCGTTTGTCATGTCGTTGTCGTTCCTTTGTATATTTTGTTCCCAGTTGGGACATATATCCTAGGTTTCGCGTGTTAATGATTAAATAATTTCCTGTGATTTATAATACTCATCGGTCGCCTTTTTATCATTGGAATTTCTTTGTATGACGACGTTCTATGGCAGCACCAGTTATCCCAACAACAAAATGTTGGTCAGCTGGAGTGTGACGGGATTCCAACATGTGTGATATTCAAACAACATTATCTTAAGTGACACATTGTATCCATGAAGGCGAGATGTAGTGCTATAATGCATATTACATGAAAGCATGCCGAAAACAAGCAGCGTCCTTTTTGAGTACGGCAACACGATATTGGGCAACGCTTAAAGATTTGTTTAGAAAAAAAAACTTATTTTTTAAAAAGAGACCGAAAATATCTGCGCTATTCAATACAAATCCTGCAGCACGAGCATGTGTTTATCGTAAATCACAGTCACTGTGGCTAATTGATATAGATACTTATAAATACGTCTAAACCTGTTTTATAATTGACTTATTTGTATTTTTGTTCGGCTGCAATTTGAGATTGAAGGGTAAACATTTACCTCAAGTATTATTCAATAATTGTCTGTAATACCAGTACGAATAATGATTTAACAATATTGCTATATACCACATATCAAATGTTCCAGTAATTAAATTATTTAAATACATTTACCTTGTACAATGATGCCAATTTTGCCATGTATTAAGCTTACCGATACTTACCTTACAAAATATTGTCAATATTTCCCTGTATTAAGCTTAACGATATTTACCTTGTAAAATGTTGCCAATATTGCTTTGTATTAAGCTAACCAATATTTACCTTGTACATTGATGCCAATAGTTCCTTGTATTAAAGTTACCAGTACATTATCATCAATACATAATTTACTGTTGTCCAACATTGTCTGCTGTTAGAGATACTTTTCCCAAAACAGAAAATGTGACGTCATCAATGACATTAATATGGAAAGTTCTTTTACCCTGAAGAATTTTGATGCATCTTTAATTAAAATGATATTTTGTATAAAGCTCTTAAAAACAAATAAGTTAAATAAATCTAATATTAACATTTTGGTTTGATTGTTATAAACACTATAGAACATACAGAACACAGCCTTTTTACATTAATAATTGAATATTAAATTGTTATTTAGATACAGTTAATAAGTGGCATCAGAAAGAAATGTGTAAAGTCAGATCTACATTAATTTATTGACACCATATCTACCATCGTCACTGAAATACGGAATAAAGTGATAACGTTAGTTTCCGCTTTCGGGCCTGTTTCGGATGTTTTCGCCATTACAATAACAAGTATAGCCCGATAACAAGAGAGCATGCAGCATTGATTGACAAATCTAAAAGATCGTTTCGATCAATACTTACACGGCGTAGCTTATATTTCAGCGTTGTCATTCATTAGTCACACAATTTTAACAGTTGCCCTTTAAATACCATAGCAAACAGATAATGAATTAAGTCTAGGCAATACGATAAAACCATTATATATACAAACTGAAAGAGGGGAAATTGGAACTCAGTAGACAAGTGCATACTTAAATATTGCTATATCTGTTAATTTCGCTGATAAGTGTGCTGTGCTTCAAGATTGTATTGCATAAAAATGTTTCGCTAGATACGGACATACGTTTTATTCACAGAACATTGCGGACATTTTATTTGTGAATTAACTTAATAATTTATATCACGTGAGTCTTTTAATAGAATAAACAAAATAACGAATATTGGGAAATACAATAGTAACTGATTGTTCAGAATGTTTGTGCGTGATTAGGCCAGCTACTTTAACGGCTCATTTCCTTGTATTATGTAAAATACATGCTATATGTGATCACGGTGTTACAAAGATTGACTTTAACTATGGAGTATATACATATTCTGATGATTTGCTTCATTTCTGGTAAGTCATTTCTATGACAACTAAATATTTAAACTTGGCGTGTTTGTTGCTACTTTTGTTTTCTTACGGAAAATATTTCCAGATATTTTTAACTTTTTCAATTTAGTATATCTTGTAATTCTTGATTTGTATGGACCACATGTGTATAGTTTGAAGTGATTTTTCAAAGATAGTACCACATGTTGTCACTGCATGCTTATATCTTTATTATATATTTTCAAGCATTGTTTGTGTTTGCCATTTCGTTATCGTTCTTTTATATATTTTGTTTCCAGTTGGGACATATATCCTAGGTTTTGCGGGTTTATGATAACATAATTTCCTGTGATTTATTATACTCATCGGTCGCCTTTTCATCATTGGAATTTCTTTGTATGACGACGTTCTATGGCAGCACCAGTTATCCCAACAACAAGATATTGGTCAGCTGGAGTTTGACGGGATTCCAACATGTGTGATATTTAAACAACATTATCTTCAGTGACACATTGTATCCACGAAGGCGAGATGTAGTGCTATAATGCATATTACATGAAAGCATGCCGGAAACAAGCAGCGTCCTTTTTTAAGTACGGTGACACGATATTGGGCAACGCTTAAAGATTTGTTTAAACTATTTTTGAAGACGAGACCGAAAATATCCGCGCTATTCAATACAAATCCGGCATACGAGCATGTGTTTATCGTCAATCACAGTAACTGTGGCTTATTGATATAGATACTCATAAATACGTCCAAGCATGTTTTATAATTGACTTATTTGTATTTTTGCTCAACTGCAATTTGAGATTGAAGGGTAAACATTCACCTCAAGTATTATTCAATAATTGTCTGTAATACCAGTACGAATAATGATTTAACAATATTGCTCCCATTCAAAAACAACATGTCCATGCATTTAACTGTACAAATTCGATGTGTTTTTTACTTATACTCTCTTTAATTCTTCCCTTAAGGAGATTATACACTTGGAATGTTAACAAAACAAAATGAAGTGTTCAAACTTTATAGCATACAATGTGAACAAGTGTATATGTTTGCAGGGAATATAAACAAAAAAAAATCATTATAAACATATATACATATATCATGAAATATAATGATACATATCAGAGAGAGAGAGAGAGAGAGAGAGAGGATATCGATTCATACATTAATTCAATTTTACACGAATTTCATATTTCACACACAGTTATATTTATGTGTGTAGCAAAGTAATTGTGCATACACCCATATAAGCTTTCTATTTTTACTATTTCTTTATGTGTTGGATATTTTCGAATTCTTTATCTAATTTCATGCATTTTGCAACGAATCTAATTGCTATTCGGAGAAAGTCTTTGTGAACATTCTTTCTTGATTATGATAGTAATCTTCGACCACAGATGTCCGATATCTATAGAAATAAAAGATACCGTCAATCCATATAAAAAGCTTACTCCTTTATAAACGTCTACCCGTACGATTAATTATAATACTCGCGGGTAAAATTAAGCTTGTTAAACTCTGTGCGTGTGAGGGAGAATGTTATATAGGTTTAATTAGTGTACACTCTGATCTTATTTACTTCTTTTGTTTGTGATCATTATTTAGGTTATAATTTACCTATACTTTATTTCAATGTCATAGAACTACTTAATTTAATAAGTCTATAATACGTTGATAACAACGTTTTCCTTTTTCACTCTGATGTATGGGTAAATGTATGTGTTTGTGTGTGACTGTTCGTCCAGCATGTACATTGTAATGTTCCACACACTAAGATTCTTTAATACTCATAACAGTCATTGGCACTTTTAGTCAAATACTTTCCCCCTACGAATGTATTCGTTTAATATTATATATAATAGGCTGTTTTCGTCAAATGTGATGATAACTTATCTTTATGTGATATGTTTAGATATGTACATATTTACCTCAATATTACTTCCTTTTTCGTATCAAAAATATACTTTAAGGATAGGTACCCCATTGGAAATTAATGCATTTATGTTGATGTAGTGGGTCATCGAAGGTTGTGATATCATACACCGTTTATTTTCTTACTTTCTGTTATTGATATGCTACCTAGCACGATTTATATTATGATATGTAAATGTGTTGATTAATAAGTGTTTTATATGTCATATTTATGAATTATGATATTATGCCTGAATAAATTCTAATTGAATTGAATATTAGCTGCATAGATATTATGCCTGAGTTGAATATAATAAACAAACTATATTAACTGTTTCATTAAACAATATAACCTTGAATCTACAAAATTGTTATTTATTCTATAGGCAATTGGGGTAAACATTTGGGAAATTAAATTGCATATTTTATCGGTAAAATGTTGATAAAATCTGAAATCTGAAGTAATTAAAAGTTAAAACAGATATGTTTATCCAGCTTTCATTACAATCAGAAAGAACAATAATTACGTAATGTTCCTTCCAGGAAAAGTGGATTTTATATCTAAGAACTGAACTCTGGCAAATAAAGTCATAGAAACAAGAATCACCATCACGTGCGTTTGTGTTATACAGGTAACATACGCGGGAGGAATACAGCAAACGTCCTTTTTATGTCAAAATGTCATTTTTTGCAATGGGTTTTAGCTAATAGTTAAATAAATGTATGAATATACATACCTGACCACCTGCCCATACCGCCCTTGTTACACTCGGTATGAAATAATATTATAATAATAACAACAACAACAATTATTATTATTATTATTACTATCATTTTTTTATATTGTAATTTATTTGCTTTATTATTTGTATTTTTACGTTTTTTAAAAATATTTTATTTGTAATAATGAAAAATAGCAATGATAATGTTGTTAATAACAATTATGTCTATAAATATAAAAATAACAATAATGATAACAATGTATTTAATGATTATAATTCATCTCATCTCATATTACTGAGCAAGTCAAATTTCTATACAATATATTTTGTTTGAGAAGGAAAAGTTTCTATATTTCATTGGAGCATGTCAATTTTCTATAACAACATTTATGCATGTTCATTTCCTATATTTATTTTGAGAATGTCCATTTTCTGTATTTCAGTTGTGGAAGACCATTATTTTTGTTCAAATTGAGCAAGGGCATTTTCTATATTTCATTTGAGCAAGTCCATTGGTAATCCTATATAACCTTACATCAGAACACGAAATTCCATTGGTAATCCTATATAACCTTACATCAGCACACGAAATTGCATTGGTAATCCTATATAACCTTACATCAGCACACGTGATTCCATTAGTAATCCTATATAACCTTACATCAGCACACGTGATTCCATTAGTAATCCAATATAACCAAACATCAGCACACTTGATTCCATTGGTAATCCTATATAACCTAACATCAGCACTCTTGATTCCGTTAGTAATCCTATATAACCTTACATCAGCACACGTGATTCCATTAGTAATCCAATATAACCAAACATCAGCAGACTTGATTCCGTTAATAATCGTATATAACCTCACATCAGCACACGTGATTCCATTAGGAATCCTATATAACCTTACAACAGCACACGTGATTCCATTAGTAATCCTATACAACTTTACATCAGCACACTTGATTCCACTGGTAATCCTATATAACCTTACATCGGCACACGTGATTCCATTGGTAATCCTATATAATCTTACATCAGGACACGTGATTCCATTGGTAATCCAATATAACCTTACAACAGCACACTTGATGCCTTTGGTAATCATACATGACTTTACATCAGCACACTTGAATCCGTTGATAATCCTGTATAACCTTACATCAGCACACGTGATTCCATTGGTTATCCTATATAACTTTACATCAGCACACTTGATTCCATGGGTAATCCAATATAACCTTACAACAACACAATTGATGCCTTTGGTAATCATATATGACTTTACATCAGCACACTTGATTCCATTGGTAATCCTATACAAGCCTACATCAGCACACTTGATTCCATTTGCAATCCTATATAACTTAACATTAACACACTTTATTCCATTGGTAATCCTATACAATCTTACATCAGCACACTTGATTCCATTTGTAATTCTATATAACTTAACATTTACACACGTATTTCGATTGGTAATCCTATACAACCTTACATTAATACCATTTCTTCCATTTGTAATACTATATGTTTTATTGCTCTATCTAATCTATGACAATATCATGTGTCATATTCAATTCTGCACAATTCATTATTTTGATAGAGTTTTCCGGTATTCCCATGTTACGATGTTGTGATTAATTATGCTGGCGGGGATGAACATAATTATCAATTGCAGTTTCTGTCATAACAGTGAACAGGCGATTTAAAAATAACTGAGGAGTTTTTATTTTTTTTACATATATAGCAAATAACAGTGTTGCGTAAACTACTATTAGGTTATTTTACAGCATTTTGTATGATTTTTACCACATTACGAGTATAATTTGTTCCTATATTGTACAAAACACTGTAATATGATATTTTTATTTTATAACTCAAAGACAAATCATTATTTTTAAATAGATAGGCCTGCGTTAAATAGATAGGCCCTGGGTTTAAACAGGTAGGCCCTGAATTTAAATAAATAGGCCCTGAGTTAAACTGTATAGGCACTCAGTTAAAATAGGTAAGCTCTGAGATTAAATAGATGGACCCTGGGTTTAAATAGATAGGCCCTTGTTTTGAATAGAAAGGCACTGAGTTAAAACAGATAGGCACTGGGTTTAAATAGAGAGGCACTGAGTTAAAATAGATAGGCACTTGGTTCAAATAGATAGATCCTGGGGGGTTTAAATAGACATGCCCTGAGTTTAAAAAGATAGGCCCTGTGTTTAAATAGATAGACCCTTCGTTGTTAAACAAACGCAGACGTCTCGGACAAGGGGGAAATAACTACGTTGAAATTCGACAAAATATGGATGCTTGCCAAAACTTTCCTGGATATGAATACGAACAATACTGGAAATATGTCCAGATGCTGATTGTTTGATCTTATTCATATTCACTCTGCCTATGTGCACTACTTATTCATAATGTATCGTCACGTGGTCGACAAAACAGCTATCGATTGGTTAAAAGTAAAGTACATATCTACTTAAAAGTCGTGTTTACATTGATTCTGTTCAAAAACCTACTAGTATGTTGTTGTTGTTGTAATGCTAACCATATGCTTTTGTTTGTAATGTATAGTTGTCCAATTGTTTTAATGGAGTTTAACGCCATTATTACAACACACTTTAAGTATATAAATGGCATATCCAGTTTTATTGGCGGAGCGTTACATTGTCCAAATAAGAAATTATGATCGGGGATATAGTCTCACATATTGTTCTATAACGAAATGGTTATACTAGAAAATTTCCGAGTAAAACTTAAATTCAACGCAAATGTTAACCTGTATATTTTGTGATTTCATCATCCGTAAGATGAACTGAAAGACGTTAACTACCATTTTCCTTGCTCGTTTTCGTGATTCAACAAACTTGAGATCATTGACTGACATGTAGTAATAAGTTATGTTTGATATAAATGTCTGTGTATCTACATGTATTAGCCAATTTAGATTTGATTGTTAAGCAGTTAACTTAATTAGATTACAATGATTTTTTGGGAAGCTCCGCAAGACGCAGTCGACTAGCAACCACTTACCTGTCGCTGAGGTCATGACCTCGAGCTTCGTTCGGTCAAAATTTTAATGCGGAAAAGCATACCAAATACTATGGTCAGTGGTTCTGTTCGGATTCATTCAATGAAAGTTGATGTCATATATAACAAGCCATGTGTTGAAAATGGCTTTATACACCAAAAATGATTTAATAATAAAAGTAAAAGAAATACAAAATATCCGTCCAACACGTGTCAGTTCATATGTTCAGCAATGCATTTAGGATATAGAGTAAATGTAGGTAGGACATCATTGTCGACATGAAAACCTTAGTTATAGCAAAGGATTGGAAGATACAGATCCGTAGGACACACAGCGTGTTCATTATAAGACCGGTCTGGTAATTCTTTTGATATAAATATGATATGTTTTATACATTATCCATAGCATTGTATTGTTTGTGTGGTATTTATAAAGCACATATGTGGTTCACAGTCATACCATGTGTACCACTGTCTTTTTGAAACAGTATCATATCAGCTGAATAAAGAATTGGATGCAGCAAACCTGTAATTTAATATCGTACTATCATTCTGGATACATGATTCAGTTACACGTCGGCCTTTTTTATATGCAAGTTAAGTAATATTGAGTGGACAATTTTCTTACATAGATAAATAAACGGGCGATCAATCTTTTTCAGATAAAATATTTACTCTTTGTAAATCGGTTGGATTAAGTATATATATTTATTTTATTTTAGATAAAAAAATAATTGAAACAATATTTAGGCATAGTACCACCATTGCAAAAAGGAAGTGCTTCCGTGGGGTAGTCGCATAATGGCGGTTATAAATATTCTTTAAAATGCATTTTCCTTATTTTAATGCTCATTTTTTTATTTGAATGGCATTATTGATATATTTTGAACATTTTGATAGCATTGTCATGTTTGAATTGTGAAATTAGAAAACAAATTGATGCTTGGAAATTGGGGTATGAATGCATGATTTCGGAAGTCTACTTTCACTTTGTCAGCAGTGTACACACTGAGCAGAAAAAAATCTCTTATATGACACATGACCCCTACTTTCCTCATCATATTTGATAGTGCAGATGTTGATAAACAATAAAATGTAGGTTTCACCTCTTTCATTTTGGTTTCTCTATGAATGACAAGCCTGCCAACTTTTACTATTTACTATAGAATAAAGAACAAAAATCAATGGTGGGTTTACAACTTTATGCTAGCCGTAAGCTGTCGTGACAACAATACTTTCTGATTGACGTTAATATTTCGAATAAAACAGGTTTTTTTTTCTTTTTTGTTAAAGCAACTAATCAAATCCGGATTAGAAGTCAATTATTAAAACATTTCCACCAAATTGTTCATACACAAACATTAAAATTGGCTGAAACATGCGCCCCCCACTTACACACTTCTGGTATTATTTATGTAAAGTCAGTCAACTAATAGTTTCGCACAAGCTTTTAACAATGCTTTTTTTTATACTCAACAACTCAAATCTGAGAAAGTTACAGTCAACAACAAAAGTGTCTAACGCACACCTCTTGTTTTGTTTCTATAAAGTCAATAGTTCATAGTTTCAACAGTAATATGTTAATAAATTCAACAACTCAAATCCCCACACGCGAGCTTGTATTTTTTTATACAAAGTCAATCAACGACTCATAGTTTTAAACACGCTTTCAGCAATATTGTTATCAATTTTTAACTCACACAAATATGTTCGCACAAGTTTATTAGTGATACTTTAATAAAACCATCAACAAGACTTTCCATACAAACACTTCTGGGAATGTTTATATAAACGTCAACAACAAAACTTAATACGCATACTCTGGGAATGTTTGTCATAAAGTCAACAACAAAACTTAACACACATACTCTGGGAATGTTTATATAAACGCCAACAACAAAACATAACACACATACTCTGGGAATGTTTGTCATAAAGTCAATAACAAAACTTAACACACCTACTCTTGGAATGTTTGTCATAAAGTTAACGACAAAACTTAACACACATACTCTGGAAATGTTTGTCATAAAGTCAATAACAAAACTTAACACACATACTCTGGGAATGTTTGTCATAAAGTTAACGACAAAACTTAACACACATACTCGTGGAATGTTTGTCATAAAGTCAATAACAAAACTTAACACACATACTCTGGAAATGTTTGTTATAAAGTAAATAAAAAAACTTAACACACATACTCTGGGAATTTTTGTCATAAAGTCAACAACAAAACTTAATACGCGTACTATGGGAATGTTTGTCATAAAGTCAACAACAAATTTTAACACACAAACTCTGGGAATGTTTGTCATAAATTCAACAACAAATTTAACACACATACTCTGGGAATGCTTGTCATAAAGTTAACGACAAAACGTAACACACATACTCTTGGAATGTTTGTCATAAAGTCAATAACAAAACTTAACACACCTACTCTTGGAATGTTTGTCATAAAGTTAACGACAAAACTTAACACATATACTCTGGAAATGTTTGTCATAAAGTCAATAACAAAACTTAACACACATACTCTGGGAATGTTTGTCATAAAGTTAACGACAAAACTTAACACACATACCCTGGGAATGTTTGTCATAATGTTAACGACAAAATTTAATACACATACTCTGGGAATGTTTGTCATAAAGTCAACAACAAAACTTAACACAAATACTCCTCTGGGAATGTTTATATAAAAGTCAACAACAACACTCAACACACATACACTGGGAATGTTTGCCATAAAGTCAACAAAAAAACTTAACACACATACTCGGGGAGTGTTTGTCATAAAGTTAATGACAAAACTTAACACACATACTCTGGAAATGTTTGTCATAAAGTCAACAACAAATCTTAACACACATACTCTGGGAATGTTTGTATAAAAGTCAACAACAAAACTTAATACATATACTTCTGGGAATGTTTGTATAAAA